>JAQHUG010000707.1:0-153501 GCA_028555095.1 Dicrostonyx torquatus | reverse complement strand
ACATGAGTGCAGGTGCCTGGAGAGGCCAGAGGTGTCAGATTTCCCACAGCTGGAGTTACAGATGAAGCTACAGATAGCTGTGAGCCTTCTGGTGTGGGTCTGGAAATTGAACCCTGGTCCTATGGAAGAGCAGCTAGTGCTCTTAACTGCTGAACCGTTTCTGCAGTCCCTGATTTGAAAGTATTTACAGTTGTTTCATAACAGATTACTGCAAATCAAGAAGGTGAATATAACACACCTATTATTCTAGTTTCTGGGAGACAGCTCAGGCAGAGTGTGGCTGGGACCTCTGCCCAGTGACTCTCACGGCTATGATCAAAGTGCTGCCAAGCTTATATAGGCTTTATTGGAGAAGACATCACTGCCATGGCAGAAGTCATTTCCTTGTGACTCTGTTACTGCAGGTCCTAGGTTTTTGTTGTCTGCTGACTGAGATTATTCTCCAGTAGGGACCTTCTCCTTAGAGCCTTCTCCCACATAGCCACTTACTACCTCAAGCTCCCGGGAAAGCCTTCAGTTTTATCAGACTTGTACAATATAAATTACAGATTGATAACCCATCATCTTTGCCATTGGCTAGAGTCAAGGCAAAGGTCCTGGCTGCCCTCAAGGGGAAGGCATGAACACCAGCAGAGGAGGCATTAGGGGTGGACTTATTACCGTCTCATTACCTGTGCCTAAGAAGACAAGGCCTTGGTATAGGAAAACGACAACAACGAGGAAAAACAAAAAGAAAACAAAAACTGTTCAGAAGACATATTTTGTTGGCATTTCTTTACAAAGTTCACGTGTGACTACATTAGCGGAAACTTGGCATTCTGCTGGCATTTCAGAACCAAATGGTGCATTGTATAATGCTGACTGTTTGGAAGGAGTGGCTTATTGTATTAGCTAACTTTAAAACTCTTTAATATGCTCCTATAAAGGGGTTTAGTTTAGAAAAATCATGAGATAGAATTGATGAGAAATAAGGAATGATAGGAAACAGAAACTATTCTAAAGTTTTAAGCTTTATTATTTGTGCATGTGTATATGTACACGAGTGTGCATGTGTGTGTGTGTGTGTGTGTGTGCACATCCATGAATGCATACAGAAAAGTCAGAGGTCAGCCTTGGGTATCTGTCCCTCAAGAGCCATTTGTTTTGTTCTGTGAAGCAGGGTCTCTCATTGCCTGGGGGTCACTGATGAGATTAGGCTGGTTGGTCAAGGAGATTCAGGGCTCCACCTGTCTCTGTCTTCCCAGCACTGGGATTGCAAGAGTGCACCACTGTGTGCAGCTTTCTCACATGGGTTCTGAGGATCCAGCACAGTCTTCACGCTCAGATACTTTTGTATCTCCTCAGCACTTACCCTGCTAATTTTAAAAATGACAACTGAATGACAATTAGGAAAAACTAACCTGAGTAGGATTTTTACTAAACTCAGATGTATTTCTCCATTTCTACTAAATGAATATCAACCCCAAATGCTAGTTTATAGGGACACTTGCTAATTAGTCAGTCCAAGGCACTTGCTGTTAGTCTTTGCTCTCATGTCCACACTTTTATCAGAATAATTTGTCTGAAACACAAATTTGAGGAGCTGGAGAAAGACGGGAGTGGGGTACCAGTGGTTAAGAGTACCTGATGCTTTTGCAGAGGACCAGGCTCAGTTCCCAGCACTCATATGACTGACCACAACTGTCTATAACTCTGGACCCAAGGGGTTCTGATGGCCTCTTCTGACCTCCACAGGTACCAGACATGTATGTAGTGCACATGAATACATTCAGGCAAAAAGTCACACACATACATTTTTTTAAAAAAATTAATTTGTCTCTTTTTTGATAAAAGCCTATAGGATTAACTTTACAGTCTCATACTGATATCAATGAACCTTTCTGAACTTAGCACATGTGTTCACTTACCATCTTCCTCTCCTTTACATGCTCAGTACTATAAACAATCTGTGCAGTTTCATGGTCCACTGCTCTTTCACGTTCTTGCCTCTGTACACATTTTACTCTCTTCTTGGTATATGTCTTTACTGTGTGTCTAGAGACTTTGCTTATAGACCTCGAGGACACCACCTGGCTTGATTCACCACTGGCGTTGTCACAGGGCAAAAAACACAGTAAGTGGTTAATAAATATTGCTTAGGGGCATACCTCAGAATCCACTTACTCAAAGAATCGGAGGAGCTGGTTCCTATACTCAGTCTCAGCTAAAAGGGCAAGAGGCCACTGGGATGATGGCTTTCTTATGGTTGTGATTTAACAAAAAATCATTACATGAATTAAGAGTTAAGAATGCAAGAATGAACATGAGCAAATTAATGCATAGAGGAAGAAGGCATGATACTGGACTGAAACATTCTTGCTAAAGGAGGTGGAATTTAAAATACATATTGAAAGATGAGAAGGAATGTGAGCCTCTGCTAGCATGACATTTTTTAGTAGGCTTTCATTAAAAATTCCTTTTCTTGTGTGTGCACATATGTATGTATGTACATGCATGTACATGGGCACATGTGTGTATGGGTACACATGAGTATGTGTAAGCCCAAGGTTGATGTTGGGTAGCTTCCTCAATTATTTCTCACTTTATATATGAGACAGGGTCTCTCACTTGAACCCAGAGCTCACCAATATCGGTTAGCCAGCTTTCCCAGGGATCTAGTTTCTGCCTGAGTAGTGTGGAATTCCAGGGTGGTACCACATTCACCCAGTATTTACATAGGGTTCTTTAGTGACAATTGCTTTATCCACTGAGCTGTCTCTTTACCTCCCCTTCATTGAGAGTACTGGTTTGAATGAAAATAGTAGGTAAGGTGGAAGGAGAAGACATTGCAAATGAATAAAGGCAAGATCAAAAGTTCTAGCATGGGGAGACATAGAATACATGTTCCCAAGGAGGGCAGTCACTTGCCTGGGGTGGGCACTGGCTAATGATGGAAATTTATAACTGTGAGAAGGGATGAGGCTATGGATGATCTGAAAACTAAGCATGCCATTTGTATTTGGTAAGGCAGGTAGCAGTGATTCATTACATCTTATCTGGTGATGGCAAATGGGCTGCCGGAGAAAGAAAATATAAATGGGAGAGATTAGTTAGAAGGCCTCAACTTGGATAAAAAGTTCTTTATGTTATTGTATTTCCTTATGATTTAGAAATCATCCAATAAGCCTACCAGAAAGTTTCTTACTGCGTGACTTTTAGTGTGTGTGTGTGTGTGTGTGTGTGTGTGTGTGTGTGTGTGTGTGTAGGGTGGGCAGAAGGTAATATTTTTAACATTCAGAGACTCAATCTTAATTCAGATCTAAGTCTTATGACTGGCAAATCATATTCATCTAGAAAATGTTGGCATTGGAATCAAAACTTATCTGGTTAGTTAACATCCATTGTGGCTAATTTTATGTAATAACTTGACTGGACTAAGGGATGCCCAGATATTTGAGAAAACACTATTTCTGGTTGTTTGGTGAAGATGTTTTTGGAAGAAATGAATGCTTGAATTGGTGGATTACATAAATTCTATCTTCGCCAAGGCAAAATCCCGCCCTCAGATAAAGAGGGCGGGAGGATGACAGAGCGAGAAAGGAGAAGATTTAGAGGTAGGAGTGAAGTGATGGCTTTGAGGACGGAAAAGGGAAACGGCCAAGGCATGTTGACAGAATCAAGAATTCAGGAAAGGCATGGAAACACATCCTTTCTCACAGTCCACAGGAGGAACACAGCCTGCGGACCCCAAGGGTTAACAAAGTGAAATGCCTTTTGTAGTTTGATCTTGGGAAGGGTAAAACAATATGTTTTGGGGACTGTAAGCAATTTAGCTTGTGGCAGTCTGTGCTGCAGATTCAGGGAACATACAGGAAAGTAACTAGGGAAAGAGGATCAATGCCTACTTAGCACCTACTATGTACCCTTACTGATCTTACAGCGAGCTTGAGGAGGGAACAATCTATTAGCTATTTTCACATATAAGGAAAATAAAACTGAGAGATGAAGCACCTTGTCCAAAGTGCTATAGTGGGGCCGAAATAGGAAATGAAGGGATTGAGATTTTCTGTTAAACTGTCAAATTCTTCTCCCCAGTCTCATATGGTCAATCTGGTGACATATATATATATATTATATATTATATATATTATAATATATATATTAACTGATTCTCAGAATTGCCTTTCTGATTTAATTTGTTAGTGCTTGCCTCTCCTTTTCCTTCAGTTGAGAGTAATTAATCCATTTCACAGAAGTTGTGTGTATGTGATGAAGTCCTAACACTCTTTGGGAGGGGAACTTATGAAACCCATTATTCTTAGATAATATAGATGAAAATGTAAGTAAGCTCCAGAAGGGTTTCCATCAATTCATCAGTGCCAGACTTAGGGGTTGTTACAGCCAAATAATGTCTTTAAAAACCCTCAAGGCTGTTATTATCAATAATGGCCTCTTAGGTCTGCCCCTGCTGTGCTGTCCATCTTGGTGTGACACAGGAGGCATGCACACATCACCTGCCACCTCTGAACATCTTTCAACTTTATTATCTTTATATCTCAGTGCCTGTTCACACAATTTTGTCACACCTAAAACATGACTCTATGTGTAATTAATTGTTTTAATTATTTCTTGGGTAATTTCCCACAAATTTCTTTATATAGAAACAAGCAATCAGTAACAGATAATAAATGCACCTCTTTTACAGTCTTGCAGAAAATGGAGCATGCTCTACTGTATTGCAGAAAATGGAGCATGTTCTACAGTCTTATAGTAAATGGAGCATGTTCTACTGTATTTCACTTCATTCAACACAACATCATAAAACTCATTCTGCATATCTGAAAGGAGTAACTGACATTTTCAACATCTCCGCATCATATTCTGTCACATAGATACACCATAATGTATCTAATAGTTGCCCCTTGAATTGACATTTGGGTCTTTTACCCCATTCATATTTTCGTATGATTATAAACATGCTATATGTAGAACTGACTTATATGAATATACATATACTTTTCTGTTTTAGAAGTTTATTTTATGTGCAAAAGTTTTGTCTACATATATATCTGTGATATATTGCTGCAACAGTGGCATAAATGTTATGGGACTAACCAACCACTTCATGAGATGGAACCCACATTTGACAATGTTAATGAAGCCAAGAATTTGAAGCTAGATAGGTTATGTATGCATTTTTGGCTATGGTTTGGTAGTTTCTTTTTTGTCTTTTTGTTTTTATTTTCATAATGAGAGAAAGAAAAGTTGGTGGGTAGAAAAGGGAGGAGGATCTAGGAGGACTTGGGAGAAGTGAAAGAAGAATAAAAATATATTCTATGAAAGAACTTTAAAAATAGAAAATATAAAAATGTTTTATATACATGAGTGTTTTGTCTGCATGTATATCTGTATAACATGTGTGAGCCTCATGACCTTAGAGGTCATCAAACCTTCTGGATCTGAACTTAGAAGCAATTGTGAACCACCAGTGAGTGCTGGGAATTGAACCCAAGTTGTCTAGAAGAGCACCCAGTGCTCTTAACTGCTAAGTCATGTCTACAGCCCTATTTATACTTAAGGACATGTGCATATTTATCTATAGGATAAACTTCCATTAAAAAAGCTATTGTCTTAGAGGGTAATTGCAAATTTTGGGAGATAGTGTCTAATTCTCTTCTGTAGAGGTTGTTCCATTTTATACCACCAGTAATGATGCTTCAGTTTTCTCTCTCTTTCTCTGCATGTGTGCATGTGTATGTGCATGTGTGAATCTATGTCACATGGGTGCAAGTGCCCATAGTCACCAGAAGAGGGTACCAGACCTCATGGAACAAGAGTTACAGGTGGTTGTGACCTACCTGGTATGGGTGCTGGGAACCAAACCTGGGTCTTCTGCAAGAGAAAGTGCTCTTAGCCATGGAGTCATCTCTCCAGCCTAAACTCCAATTCTTAATATCAGAATAACAGGTTCTATGACTTTACTATGAGCCTCTAAAAGAAAGAAGCTCTATTTCTATAGAAGCCACTAAAATAGAAGGCACAGAAATGATAATGGGGTGCACACTTACTGTTAAGAAGCTTACATAGGTTCAAAATGTGAAGAATGCATGCATGAGCCCATTCCAAAGGTTTTGCAGAGGTCCATCCCCAATTGGAATTCAAGTATTTGGTCTCCTAGATGTGTGCCATCACTGCAATGCAACAGGGTACTTCCTATAACTAATAAAGTGAGTGATATGATGTCCTTTGTGGGTAGCACTAGCAGGCTGGACCAGAACAGTGGTAGGGCAGATAGCAAAGGGTCTGACTCGGGAGAAATCATTTAGCAGAATTGATTGTGATGGAGAAGAAACTCCTGAGCCTTTTGGGACTGCCGTAAAGTTTAAAAGAAACAATATCTAGAAGAGTATTTAATATATAATAGGCTTCAACACTAACTTTGTTCTTTGCCTTTCTGAAAATATCAAAGAATTAAGAAGGAAACCTCAAGAAAGGACTTCCAAGCAGGATTTATGTCACAACTTCCATACAGTAAAACTACCTTACTACACTCATAAAAGCTCTTAGAATGTATTTAGAATTCATTTACATGTAATTCAAAAATGTTGTGTTGTTTAGCTTTTCATTCTTCATAGTAGTAGAAACGGTCAAATCATTAAATAATTGAATTACAGAAAACAAAGGTTAAAAGTAAGATTAGGAAAAGGGCACATTAACACTACAATAAAGGTGCTTAGTAGGCCTGAGTGGCCACTTAGCACAATGTCATCTCAAGTCAAGCTGTCAAGAAAAGGTTAATAGAAAAGATTTACTAGGTGAAAGTGGGTGGTAAAGCATGTGCTTAGCATGTATGAGGCCTTGAGTTCAATTCTGAGTATCAAAATAGAAAATTAATGATCTCAAATTAAAAGGTTAACTATCTACCTGTATGTAGAAAGTAGGCCATTGAGGTACTTTTACTTACCCTTCACTCTACAATTTAAATGGTTGAGATAGATGTCTCTGTAACACATCAGTGATTTTGTGGATATTTACATCATCAAATATAAAATATAATTTTGACCCTTAATTTTAAATCTTAGTTACCCATAAAATTGGTCATCCACTCTTTCATTTATTTAGTGCCTATGTATTCAATACTGATAACCGCTAAACATATATAGAACATTTAAGTGACTTAAAATTATAGGTTAAAAGTACCATTCATAGAACGGTCCAAATTCATATTAATCTTTCAATAAGCCTCTGAGGTAGGTTTATTATCATTGTAACTGACTTTAATTTTAGAATCATCTGGAATGGAGAATATATTCCCTCCTTCCAAAAGAGACAGAATATAAAATTGTTGAGTCAGCAATTACATAGTTGAAATCACTTGAAAAGATGGAATCTTGCATTTACATTTGAAATTTCAATTGTGACACTTTTTGATTCATAGTCTCTTTTGTCAGCCTTAGCGAGTGTAATTTACTTAGCTAATTTCACTAGTAGATTCTGTTCTTTCAGGGCAAAGAGAAATAAGAATCATAAATATGCTATTACTGCCTGCTTTTGTATCTAATTTCATAGCCTCACAGTTTAAAAAAAGAAAATATATTTAAAAGTACAAATTAATTGCATTCATTTCCTGGAAGTATTTTAAAATGATTTCTTTTATTAGAGTCACCAAATCTATTTCATGGAGTTTACGTAGATATATGTTGGCATGATGCAGGCATAACAGTAACAATAATGGCAACAATAACACAGGCAGTTACCATTTATTTATTGACTAGTGCCTACATGGTATCATGTTGAGAGCTTTGAATAGGTTATTACTGGGCACATTTTAAAAGAAGGAAGTATTATTATTCCCATTATATAAAGTTGAAAACTGAGGTTTAAAGAGATTATTTTGTTTATTCATGTTACCAATTTAATGGAACTAGAATTCAACATATGCATTTAAGGTGTTTCAAATCCAGTAAAGGAACAATCTCTCATCTATATGCAAATTTTTTTTAACCTACTAGCTCTTTTTTATTACCCTAGCGAGTAAAAGGGTTAAACTATAGTAAGAAGCAAGAGATGCAGTTATTTGGTTTCTTTAAAAAGGATTTTAGAATCACTTTTTCTAATGTGTGTGTAATATCCTCTTCAATTAGTCTTTCAACCTTTATAGGGTTTATTTTGGTATACATACTCACGGAAACTTGTGTTCTACAATGGGGTATTCTCATATTTCATGGTCACTCTCAAAAGTTGAGTAGCTCTTACAGTGTTAAATGTCATACGCATCACAACAACTACTAAAGCTGTCAAAGTAACTCTTTCTACAGAACCTTACTGTTATAAACATATTACCTATTTGTCTTCTTAGCATTCTTGAAAAAGTTATTGCCAATATTAGCCTTTATTGAAAGAAAAGTGGTTCAAAATCTACAGAGGTTGATGAGAAAATACGAGTGCTTTCTTTTCACCTTTTTCTCTTCAAAATGCTCATTTTAACTTATCAGTAACAACAAAGTAGTTTGCTGTGTCTTCCACTGAAGGAGCATTGTAATTCAAATCCATTCAGTGCTGCCTCACTTGTACAATTTGTTAGCCAAGATTACATAGTGTACCCTGCACCTATTTTAATGATATAGCACATTAACAACATTTCCACTCACTTAAAGCCATGTTTACTAACAGAGCCTTAGCACCTCCCAAAAAAACCCTCAAAGACCAGTTTCACACATTCAAATTGTCTGAACAAGGAATTGATACGTACAGCATAAGCTCTTTTTCAAATGAAAGTCTTTACAGAGTTTTGGAATTATGTTAAAGAAAAAAAAAAGGTTGGTAGAAGTATGTTTGATTGTGCAGAAAACACTCAAGGTCATAAGATGCCCATCCAATTTTTGCTACAACTTGAAAGAGGCAACCAGGCTGATTTCTAGCTAGATTTTTTTTTCTTTCTTTCTTTCTTTCTTTCTTTCTTTCTTTCTTTCTTTCTTTCTTTCTTTCTTTTTTTTTTGGAATTTTCTTGAGGGAACGTTGGAAACTTTATTACAAAGAATGGGAAAGTTATCAAGAGACAAGAAAATCAGGAGGTCAATAGAGATTAGAGGTTCCTAAACATAAGTGAAAATCAGTAAGTTTGTGGAAACTATACTGACTTATGTAATTTTTTAAAGCCCCTCAAGATAAGAAAATAACGCGATGTAAGAGAAAAAAAGAAAAACAGCCCAAGAGGTGAGACAGTCATTTTGATGGGGGGGGGTTGTCTAACTACACAATGAGGTCATCCTATCTCCCGGAAGTGACAAGTAATCACCTGCTTTGCAATAGCTCCGCCCCTTCCCTCAGAGGTCCCGCCCCTCCGCCAGAAGCCGGCCGGGTGTTAGGGGGCGTTTCTCCCAGAGCAAAGCTGAGAGCTGCAACGCAGAGGAAGGGGACCCCAAAACGTCTGGCACTGCCTCCTCCAGGGAACACTTTGGACCGCCTCACTCAGCCCAGCGGGATTCTGAAACGCCGAGGGGTCAACCTGATGGGTTTCGGGGTCAACGGAAGAGGGGAAGGGGAGCCCTGGCGGGGAGAACCCCCCGGTCCCCCGCCCAGTAGCTGAGGCACAGGAGGGCGGCCATCTTGGCCGGCAGGGTAGGGCCAGGAGGCTGCGGGCGCCGTGCGATTGGGGGGCTCGCCCGGAAGTGACGCCACCCGCCCGGAAGCGGAGGGGGTTCCCTGGCCCACTCCCCCCCCCGTTTGTCTGCTCCCCCGCTTCCTCCCCGCCCCCCTTCCTCTCCATTCGTTCCCCCCCTCCCCGGTCCCTGCCTTCTCCCCCCCACCCGTCCCTCCCCCCCAACCTCCGGAGCTGGGAAGAGAGTCAAGATGGCGGCGAAATCCGATGGCGGTGGCGTGGGGGTGGGCTTCGCCCAGCTGCACAACCTGGACGAGGCGGTGGGCAGCGGCGAGGAGGACGGGGAGCCCGGGGGAGGCGGCTGCGGCGGCGGCGACGGCAGCGAGCCCGGCGAGAGCAGCTCGCTGCACATCTGCCACTGCTGCAACACCTCCTCGTGCTACTGGGGCTGCCGCTCCGCCTGCCTGCGCTCGCTGCTGGGCAAGAAGCCGCGCCGCAGCGCCGCCGCCGCCGACGGGGGGGACCAGCCTCTGCAGCCGCCCGGGGCCGCCGGCCGCCATCCCCCGACGCCCTCGGCCGGCCGACCGCAGCCCGCGTCGCCGCAGGTAGAGCGGCCGTGGCTCGACTGCCTGTGGATCGTGCTGGCGCTGCTGGTGTTCTTCGGGGACGTGGGTACCGACCTGTGGCTGGCCCTCGACTACTACCGCAAGGGGGACTACGGCTGCTTCGGGCTGACCCTGTTCTTCGTGCTGGTGCCGTCGCTGCTGGTGCAGAGCCTGAGCTTCCGCTGGTTCGTGCAGGACTACACGGGCGGCGGACTGGGTGCCGTGGAGGGGCTCAGCAGCCGGGGACCCCCAATGATGGGGGCCAGCTACGGCCACGGCGCGGCCCGCGGCGGCCCGGGTGCGGGGGGCTCGGCAACCCCGGGGGCGCAGCGTCTATGCCGCCTCTCCGTGTGGATCTGGCAGTCGGTCATCCACCTGCTGCAGATGGGGCAGGTGTGGAGGTAAGAGCACTGCGGGGTGGAAGGGGGGGGGGCTGCGGCCGCGCGCGGGCCCCTCGGACGGGCCGGGCCGGGCTGGGCTGAGCTGGGCTGAGCGGGGTAGCCCCGCGCTGTCCTAGCATCTCGCGACGGTCAATAGGATGCCTGCTGGCCACGCCTTTTGGCCCGGGGGAGGCCCCTGGTCCCTCTGTTTGCCCATCTCCTTTCCTGGGTAGCACTTGGAGGAGACCCTGTCTCTGCCCTCCCTCTTCTCTGCAGACCTCCATCCCGGTTGCCCCTTTCTGCCCCCGTGTCCCAAGGTAACCGGCACTAGATCTCTGCAGCCTGGCTAGCATCCTGGAGGGAACCTGGCTTCCTCCAGCCGGTTGCTCTCGGCCTTGCCCCTCACTTCCCCTTCCCCGAGAGACATTTCCTTTCTCCCCCACCTCCCGTTTTCTCTCTGCAGTGGCCGGTGTGGGGCCTCTCCTTAAAGCACTCCTTCCTTTCACGCCCCTCCTCCTCCTGCAGCCCCAGCCCCTGTGAAAAGCTCCACACCTCTGCCCTCCTTGAAGGAAAAATGACTTTTTTTTTTCTCCTGGAATAGATGTGCCCTTTTTGCAGTGACAGGGGAAAAAAATGAGATGATATCTAATGGTAGCAAGCATTTGATGTTAACTCTCACCTCTGGAAAATCACTGAGCCACTTGGGCACCTATTCTGTTTTTAATGGCCAGGCCTATATGTGATTTCTGTTTACAACCAAGATGCAAGCTTGGCCTCAGGCCCCTTTCCTCCCTTCTGTAAAGTCCTGGTATGTCAGGTGCATCTCTCGAAACCACTTGCCAAGAAGCCTTAACTGTCTTCCTCACTGACTGGCTACCCTACCGACTGCCTCATTAACTGTCTACCTTAAGGTCCACCTCTCTGACTGATGGCTTCACTGTTTACATCACTGCCTCGCTGACTACCTTCATTGTCTGCTTGCCTCCTCACTGTCTACCCTCTGTGACTGCCCCAAGGCCTGATTCCCTCACTGTTTACATCACTGCTGCTGCTTCACTGATGATCTCACTGTTTTACTCTCATTGACAATCTCACTGGCAGGCTACCTCACTGACAGGCTGGCTACCTCACTGACAGGCTGGCTACCTCACTGACAGGCAGGCTACCTCACTGGCAGGCTACCTTACTGACAGGCTGGCTACCTCACTGACAGGCAGGCTACCTCACTGACAGGCTGGCCACCTCACTGACAGGCTACCTCACTGACAGGCAGGCTACCTCACTGACAGGCTACCTCACTGACAGGATGGCCACCTCACTGACAGGCTGGCCACCTCACTGACAGGCAGGCTACCTCACTGACAGGCTGGCCACCTCACTGACAGGCAGGCTACCTCACTGACAGGCTACCTCACTGACAGGCTGGCTACCTCACTGACAGGCTGGCTACCTCACTGACAGGCTGGCTACCTCACTGACAGGCAGGCCACCTCACTGACAGGCTGGCCACATCACTGGCAGGCTACCTCACTGGCAGGCTACCTCACTGGCAGGCTACCTGACTGACAGGCTGGTTACCTCACTGAGAGACTACCTCACTGGCAAGCTACCTCCCTGGCTACCTCACTGGCTACCCTCCTTGCCTCATCCACTGACCGGCTACATCACTGGCTACCCCATGATCTACCTTTTCCACTGCCTGTCTACCTCACTAGCTCAACCAGCTAGATTTCTTCACTGTCTCTCTGACCACTCACTAACTGATGGCTTCACTGGTTGCATCATTATCTCATTACCGTCTGTTTACCTCGCTGTCTTCATTGCCTGCCTCACTGTCTACCTCATTGTTTACCTCATTGATTACCTTCACTGCTTACCTGACTATGGCGTTGTTTGCCTCACCGACTCAATGTCTGCTGGCTGTCTCAGAGTCTGTCTGCCTGCTAAATCCCTCACTACGACTGCCTTAGTACAGCATTACCTTCACTGCCTGCTGACTAGCTCACTATCTACCTACCCGCCTCACTGACTGCCATTGCTCTTCTCCCTGACCATCTCCCGTCTACTTTAATGTCTGCTGATTATCTCACTGTCTACAGACTGCCTTGCTGTCTGCCTCGCTGCCTGACTGATTCCTTTCACTGTTTACCTCACTGACTGACTACTGTCGCTGTCTACCTCACTGACCATCTACCGTCAGTGTTTACCCTACTGGCTACATCAGGAAACCATTGAAACCTTAGTCACCCTACACCCTCCGACTTAAATCAGCTTCAGTGTGTTCTGGAACCAATGACTTTGTCAGTGACAGCATTTGCAAGGGGAACAGTTTTTCTAGTAAAGCCTACACAAAGATGAATCCTTTTGCTACATTTCCTCTGAGGAGACTGGTCTAGATTTCTATGCCAAGTAGATTTCAAGCCTCAGTACCTCAGCTGATAAAACTGTACTCGGGTTAGATGGAAGAAAGTTTGTGTTTTGAATGTTTTCTTCCGATCTCTTCTGACTCATCAGAACATCTCAGAAAGCATGAGACTGAATTAGAACCTTGTCCTGCAGAGTTGACGTGCAGATTCATGAAAAAGCTCACTTTCATGAGACTGATCTTGATTTGCCAGGTTAATCCCAGTGACTGTTTCTCTAGCTGCATTTGTCTGCAGATAATTTGTTTCCTGCTGATAAAAATTTACAAACAGGAGAATAAAATTTTTTGTTATAAGCATAGCTGGTCAAATAACATTTTCAAAATAAATCTTAAATTTAAAATTTTAACCTCTTCCCTGAATAATTCATGCTGAATCAAGGTGTGCTTAGCATTGGGGATATAATTGTTCAGTCTGTTGGAGACAGTGGGGGAGAGGATCAAAAAGTGTGGGTCTGAGAGCGATCTTGAACTGTTAGTAGGGATTTTACAGCATGTATTTAATAACTAGGCTTCTGTTTGAACAAACTGAAATTACTGTCTCCTGGTCTCATGTGAATTGTGAGCAATAAGGATGTTAGTGTCACGTTGATTTTTTTTTTTTGGGAGAATTAATTCTAATGTGTTCTATTCCATTATTTGGAAGTAAGCTTTTGGGACCAATGAAGTTAGAGTTCAGTGTCAGTATTTTTTGTCACGATAACCCCCCCCCATGCCTCTTTTAGCCAAACTTAATTGTGTCTGTGCAAAGTTGAAGTTTAGATTTTGGGACAAACTGAAAAGTTTTAGATTTAGCTTTTAGAATTTAAGTGGGGTGCTGTATTTGCTTCCCCATCTTCATTTAACTTTTCAAAGTCTTCACTGGAAAGAAATTATGGAAGATGCCTGTGCTTTTAGTATGTCAAACTTTCAGATTGGATTTTATCTTTACATAACCCGTAGAGTTACAGTATTAAAAGGCAGGATAATTCAGCTAAGCTGTTTCAGCTCTGTTGCTCCATTTCTAAAGCAGTACTTACTGAGGGAAGGATTTTCATTTTTTACTTTTGGACTGATATTGCTTGAAATGCTCCAAGAACAAGGTCTGCTCATTAATACCTGCTAGGCATGTTGTTTGCATTGAAATCATTCATATGGAAGAGCTTGTGAGAAAGGTTTTCGTTCTTTTCTTGTTTCTACCTCTTGGCAAATGGTTGCTTGTCAACATCTATAAGCACCCGTTGACTCAGTCCTTTACTGCAGGTCTTTGGGGTTCTGTTTGTTTCCTTTATCACATTTGTGACCCAAATTGTGCTATTTCATGTACATGGGATCCTGGTTAGGAAATTTATCATTTGATTTTGGCCATGTTTCTAAGAAAAGTTATGTTAAGTTGCACGTTGTCAAAATCAATTCCATTAAACACTGAATACTTGCCCCCTCCTTTAAACATGTTTTAAAATGTAAAATTTCAGGAGTCTGCTTGGAGAGAATATGGTGCCTCTTTAAGCACTTGCTCCCCCTGATGTTGAGGAACGTTCTCCTTGACTTTTGGGCCAAGATGGCACATGCCTGACATCTTTGTCATGCCAAACCCAACTTGCAGCAAGAAAGAGTAGCTGTGTCTTAGGGTTAACATTGCTGAGATAAAAAGAAACATCATGACCAAAATGAACTTGGGGAGGAAAAGGCTTATAAAGCCTGAATGATAGATCATTGAAGGGGAAGCCATGCCAGAAACTCAAACTGGATGGGAACCTGGAGGCGGGAGCAAGTGAAGAATCCATGGAAGAGTGCTGAGTACTGGCTTGCTCAGCCTGCTTTCTTACAGCATCCAGGAGCACAGCACAGGGATGACACCACCCACAGCTGTCTGGGCCTTCCCACATCATTAGGAAAGTGCCCCGAAGGCTTGCCCGTAGCCTTAGTTAGGGAGGCGGTTTTTTTTTTTTCTTATTTGAGGTTCCCTTCTCTCACATGACTATAGCTTATGTCAAGTTAACATAAAACTAACCAGCAAAAGCTGTGTTAGTAGGGATTTGGTGTGGTGAGCCTGCTTCTGTGGAGCATCAGAGTGTGATGGAGGTCTGTTTAGTGCAAGCTTTCCTGGCACTAATTGTGAACAATGAAGGCCGTGACAGCTGGTGTGGCAACCTCAGCGACTTTGCTTCCCTCTGAGAGTTTGCTCTTCTGATTAGTCAGAATCAGACTTGTGGTACGACTGGAGTTCTAGGACACTTGCTGATGAGCTGAGGTTCTCTGGCACCTTGCTCCTGTAGTCTAATGCATTAAACCCCATTTGGCTTTGGGGCAGAGTTTTAAGTCTTGTAGCTGATGATGACATCAGATGTGACACACAGCTGAGGACCACCAGTGAGCTTGACTCGAGAGCGTTTTCAGCAATCAATCCAACTCTTTTTCTCAGAGTAGATGGGTTGACCCCTCTGGGCCGCCATTCATATCTGTAGTTACATCTACAAGCTGTCTCTATTTATTGTTCTATGTTGATCTGTTGGAAATGCCTCAGGGTTCAGATGCATCCGGCTCACAGCTCACCTCAAAGTCAGATATTCAGATCCATCATGAGAGATTTTGGTCCATGAGTTCTGGCATTGAGATGGCTCGAAGAATCTTAAATGTTAGGGAGTGGAGAAATGACCCAGCTCTTCAGAGCGCTTTCTGCTTTTCCAGAGCAAGTTCAGTTCCTGAGTTCAGTTTCCAGAACCCATTTCTGGTGGCTCCCCACCTCTTGTAATATACATGCAAACAAAACACCCACACCCCATACATATAGAGTGATTTTTTTTTCCTTTTTTTTTTTTTCCTTTTTTTTGAGACAGGTCTTACTATGTAACCTTGGCTGGCCTGCAACTCACTGTGTAGACCAGGATGGTCTCAAACTCAATGGAGAGCCATCTTGCTCTGCTTTCTAAGTGATTGATTAAAAGCATGTGTCACCATGCTTGGCAGAAACAAAACAAACAAAACAGAAATCTTAAAAGAAAAGTACCTAAGAACCCTGAAAGTGTAGGCTTCCAGCAAATTCCCCAGCTGTTGTAGAGGGGAGTGGTGAGAACACAGTTGCATCATCTTGAATTCATATGGTATTTACAGGAGTACTTATCAAGGAGAAAGGAATACATTCTAGATCACTTGGGGTTGTTTTGTAAACTTAATTTCTAGCAGATTAGGCTTATTGAGGTAAGAACGATGAAGGGTTTCTGGATGGTTTTAGCATTTTTTTTACAAAGATATATTTATTTATATTTCTTATGTGTGAATGTTTTCCCTACATTTATGCATATGTACTGTTTGCTTCTGCAGAGACCAGAAGAGGGCGCCAGGTCCCCTGAAACAGGAATTATGGATGATTGTAATTCACCATGTAGTGCTGGGAACTGAACCTCAGGTCCTTGGCAAGAGTGGTCTGTGCTCTTTAGTGTTGAATCATCTCTCCAGCCTCTGTAGGTGATTTTAATAGAACTTAGGTATTTAAACAGTAGTTGGCTTAGGTTTTTTAAAATCTGGAATAGGGTTGATGAAAATGTAGATTATATAGTAATAAAATAATTGCTCTTGCCCTATAGTGTACTTAAAATTCTGAATGGTACTGTGGAGACATTTGACATTAAATTGTAATGAAATACTCTGTTGGCTCAGAAGGTTTTTTTTTGAGTTTTGAAAAAAGTTAGGGTTATTATTTGAACGCTATGATGATTCTCATTCTGGAAAACAACGAAGTACAAATATCAGGGCTGTGGGGAAAAGAGCAAAGACAGATTACCTAAAATTGTAACTTTGTAAGCAAACCAGTATAAAACTCATGAAGCTCACATACAGATAATAGCAAGCAAGGCTCACTTTGCAAAGACATTTCATTCAGCCGTGTGTCTGGGTGATTCTGTGTCTTCCTTGAGTCTCATACGTAGAATCCTTTTTTAAAAATTAAAACGGTATTGTGTGTGCACACACACATGCGTGGAAGTCAGAGGACAAATTGTGGGAGTTGG
This sequence comes from Dicrostonyx torquatus, assembly GCA_028555095.1. Lineage (NCBI taxonomy): Eukaryota > Metazoa > Chordata > Mammalia > Rodentia > Cricetidae > Dicrostonyx > Dicrostonyx torquatus. The sequence continues at coordinate 136,525 of JAQHUG010000707.1, read as the reverse complement.
TTCTCTTTCTTCATCATTTGAATTTTGGGGATTGAACACAGGTCACAAGGCTTGGTAGCTATCTTGCTGGCCCTAGAGGAAGGTATTTGATATGATTCTCAGCATTCATTTGGAGAACAACCTTTTTGACATTTTCTCATTATTTGTGAGAACATTTATAGCTGCAGAAATGCTAAGAAGAATGGGCTTCAGTCTAATGCCACTTCCCCACATGCCTCTGTTCTCACTTTACGGTTGCACATGGAGAAGCCCGTGGTATACAAGTATGTACTGTGACATGTGTTTTGAATTGAGAGATGTCAAGATGCAGCCATTGAAATGTCAAGGTTCTGCTGTACTGGAAGTCTAGCTCCAAGGTCAAGTGAAAATGATTGCTCTTTTCATGCTTAGGCGGTCCTTATAGCAAAGAAGCTAAGAGGGGCAGTTTTCACCCCTTTTTAAGTGTCTACTTCTGTGACCTTGCCACTGGATGAGAAGTGATCCTCTTGAATAGTGTGCCTGGAGACTGGGTGGTTTGGGAATTTGCTTCATTTGTTATGTGGTTATAGTGAGGGTTTATATTAAAATTCTTCTGAGCATACAGTAAACAAAAAGAGCAACAGTAGCCAGTTGTCAGGGAAAAGACTGATGGGTAGAATAAACAGACTGCTTTTTGCAATATAAACAATCTGTTTTCATAGGTTTTTTTTTTTCCTTTACTTTTTTTTTTTGAAGTCTGAGTAGAACTTCCAAATCAAGAAGTTGCTTAAGTGGGAAGCCGCAGATCTGCCTGTACATTAATCACTGTTAGTTTCTGCACTAACGAAAACAACCTCAGCTATGTAACACAGTAGGAATGCATGGCCTGTTGCAGTGTCCTGGCTGCAGGTGGTATTGACTGGTGGTGGCCCTCACATTTCTCTGGCACTTGCAGAACATCCAGCCATAGAGAGGAGAGAGTGGGCATGTTACTTCAGGCTCTGGCTTGAGTGACATGTACCACTTCCACTTAGATGCCAGAGTTAGGGATTAACCTAGTGGCCATACCTAGGTCACATTTTGGTGAAATGAAACCAAGAAATAAGTAACTATGTAAACCATCTACTCTTCAGGTTACAGTGGCAAATACATATATCGTGAGAGGGGGGATGGATACAGTCAGTATGCATTATATGAAATTGTTAAAGGATTATTAATAAAAGTCCACATATATATATCATGCTAATGGTTGTAGAGTATAAAAATAAATTGCCTATTGTGGTTGTTTTTAAGTTTCTTTTTGGCTTCTGCATGCATACACCATGATGTGCCTGTAGAGGACAAAGAAAAACTTCTGGGAGCAGGTTTCCTCTTTTCACCATGGGATCCAGGGATTGACTTCAGGTCATCAGGCTTACATGGCAGGCACTGTTGCCTGCTGAGCCGTCTCACCTATCTGTACTGTTTTTTGAGACAAAGTCTACTGTGCAGCCTAACAGGCCTGGAACTCACTGCATAGGTCAGGCTGGCTTCAAATTTGTAGGTGATTTTCTTGCTTCTGCCTCCCCTGTGAAATAGTTGTACTCCACTATACTTGGCTCCACAATTGCCTTTTAAAATTTTGATTTTTACTTTAATTCAAGGATCAGTAAAGCTTCTTTAAAAAGAGATATTTCAGAACTTGGGGGTCCTGTGGGGCATCCATTGTACAGTTCCCTTTAAAAATATACAACTGTCTTTGCCTGTAGGGTCTTGAAAATAGTTCATTATTTAATCTTTAAAACTAAGAGCAAAGTGTAATGACTTAAAGGCCAAGCCATACTAAGTACACCTAAATTAAAATGTGCTGGGGCACCCCTGGGTGCTGTTCCTTAGGCCCTCCCCATCTTGACATGTATGTATGTATTTAGTGCCTGAAACTCACCAAGTAGGCAGCCTCCTATTTCTGTTTCTGCCCTGCTGGGATTACAAGTGTGTACCACCGCACTTGACTGTTTCTCATGGGGGCTCTGGAAATCCAACTCAGATTCCCATGCTTGTTGTGCACTTAGCTGACTAGGCTGCCTTCCCTGGTGATATTTTATTGAAAAATGTCTTTCACAATGTATTGTGGTCCCATACCTAGACTTGTCAGTGTTTCAAATTTGAAAACTTAGTTTCTTTGGTTTAGAAAAGGCTGGGTTTTGATCCATAGCTAATGTCCCTTTAAAGAAATTCTCTTCCTTCGTGGGACTTTTATTGAACCCAGGATCTCCAAAGTGACTTTATTTCTGTCTGCTAATTTTATAGACCACCAAGTAATTTACCTAGAAAACCTTACAAAGTTTTATACTTAAATTTGGAACTTTTTATGTACTAAAATATACTGGATTAGTATTTGGTTTCTGTGTTAGTAACTCTTGGGGATGAATTAAAATTATCTGAAAATTCTTTACAAAGGTGTTACTAATCTAAGTGTGATTTAAGTCTGAAACTAAACCTAGTGTGCTCTTGAGACAGGTCACTATGTTCTTGACGTTCATAGTCCAAACTTTAACAATAGGTGGCACCTACCATTCCAGAAAGGAAGTTTTTAACTGCTGTTTAAAAGCACGCTCTTTACTAATAATGGGTTACATTTTCTGTGATTCTTAAATGGCCTTTAAAACTGGGTCACTGACACATGAAAATAATAACTATATATTTATTTAGCAGCTATTTAATAATTAAGGTTCCTTTATGTAATATACCACCAATGAGCCCATGCAGAGCTCTAGATGAAAATTCTTGTTTCTTTTAAGAAGTCAATTTGTGACCTGTATGGGTAATAAGATCTTCTCAGATGTGAGAGTCAACTGCAAATTATATAACGAGGGTAACAAATATATATATATAAGAACTTTTGGCAGATTGTGGTAGCCTGCCAGGTTGGAAACATTCATTACAAGAATTGGGATTCTTGTAAAAGCCTCTTACAAGGTCTTCGTGTGACATTCTTGGGGGAGTGTGCAGTGCAGAGCAGAGCATCTCATTCCTAGGGGTCAGAAGTTGACACCCATTTTCATGCTTTAAATGCAAATTAAGGTGGAAGATAAGCTGCAGGCTTGCATTCTTGTCTAGTTTTATACACTGTGCCATAAAAGAAAGATGGATTGTAAGAAGGACCTTACATTCACATGGCTGCTGCTGGCACGCAGAAGGGTGATGTGTTTTGGAAAGGATTGGAAGGATGTGCTGAAGGCTCATTGATCTGGAATGGTAGGTGAAGAAAGTGTAGTGTGTGGGGCCGAGGAACCATGCATTACTTCCAGGGTGAAATAGTAGATCATCAGAATTTTAAAAAGGGTTTTCAGCACTCACCCAGATCTGACATGTATATATTGTGCACAAATTGTGTTCTTTTTCCTTGTCTTAGAGAAAGGAGAGGTTAAATTCTCTTGGATGTATGAGACCACTCTGTTCTCCCCAAGGTGGATATGAGGTGCTTGAGAAGGTGATAGTACCCCATGGCTGTCCGTTTCCTTTTCTCCTCTGCTTGACTGGCGTCTGGGGAGTAGGATTATGAGAAGACCCTTTGCTGGAGACTTGAAGGGACGTCTATAATTGGAAGCACACTCAGGCCAGGATGTCTGCCTTGTGGATCAGTGTAACCTCCAAGATTAAAAAGCAACTAAAGGAAGACACTTTGTATTCCTTGCAAGTTGCAGGCACTTTGTTCCTTGTTTCAAAGAAAAGAACAGAATACCTAATTATAATAATCTTCTAATAATTACAATATTTTGCATTCATTTTCTTTTAAAAATCTATTTGAGTAAGTACTAGCCTTCAGAAGATTTTGGAAAATAGTGTTTAGGCAGCAGCTGGCAGCTCTAGTGCAGTGTAGTGCCCTGCTGCAGGAAGAGTTAGTTGGGCACACACTTTGGTTTCCTTACTGCTGTAGAAGTGTGCTCCTGAGAGACTGTTTTGGGAAGGGATGTGCAGTACAGGCTCCTACACTTGTTGTGAATGAGTGGAGTGCTGCTCACCGTCTGGAAGAGAGAAGAGGGAGTGCTGGACTCGAAAGAGTGCTGGTCCTGGAGACGGCACACTGTTCTGCTGCCATGGCCATCCCCTGTCATCTTTCTCTCGTGGGAGTGTAGCTGACAGCTGTTGTCATTTTGCTTCATCAGATGCTTAACAATCGGGCTACATGGGCAGGAGAGTTTATAGAAGGGGCATTGCGCTGTTCTCCGCCAGTGGTGTCTTAACTTTTAAGTGAGTGCTCATCGACACTTGGTATTTTAATTTTTACTTTACGTGTCTGGCTGGTTGCCTGCGTGTACATGTGTGTACAATGTGCAAGCCTCATGGCTTGTAGAGACCAGATGAGGGTGTTGCATCCTTGGAATTGGAGTTAACAAAAGTAGTGGAAGCAAGGAACTGGTAGGGTGAGTTGAGAAGAAAAGCATAGAAGGCTCATAGTCCATCTGTAATTGGGCTTACATCTTTAAATTTAAGGTCTTCCTGTGCAGGGCATAAAGTGCTTAATGTCTGTGTTACCCCATCCCCAGGTAAGCTGTTGATAGGCCTAGTGACTTAACTATCACGACAAGATTTTGTAAGACGGATGAAAGTCCGAAACAGCTGCACTGGCTGTTTGTAGATTCAACCCTCTTTGGGAGCGGCTTGGTTAGAGAAAATGTTTGTCCATAAGTCATGTATAGGACTATATTCCTGAGGTCTTTCTTTGGGGTTTGTGTGCTTTCTGACATTGCTCCTGCTGACAAACCAGAGACAGCCATGTAGAGGAATAGAAGAGCTTCACAGTTCAAAATGGATTTATGAGGGCATTTTTTTTTTTTTTTTTGTGGTTAAGAAAAAGCAACAGGAAGCAGCAAACATCAACAAAACCCCCACGTCTTCTGCATCACCTCTGTGGTAACAGTGGACCAAACTGATTTTATTTGGAGGCAGGCATGTGTTGGTGGAGAGTGCCCAGAACCACTGTGACAGCTTGATGGCTTGTGTGACAAGCTTCTGTTCAGAAATGTGGAGGTGCTTTGTCCCATCTCGGTCATTCTGAATTGACAAGTGACCTATTCTGCGGACCAGGGTGCACTTTTCCTGTGCTGTGTTCAAGTACCTTTAACCAGAGCAGCTGCCCTTGCTGTTTGGGGTAGTGTCTGCTATGGCTGCTGGATCTAGTTGGTTGATTCCATACAAGGCTCTTGTTCATTATTTGTCTTCACTGAAGGTCCATCCACTCTGGAACATGGCTTCTTGAACTTCATGTCTTTCCTTGAGCTCTGTTAATCCTTGCTCTGGCCAGGTGCTACTTTATTTCCTTTCTTATTCTTCATGTATCTTTGATGAATGGATTCTCATTGGTTGGTAATGCTCTCCATTTCATCTTCTATAGCATATTAATAATGAACTTACATTTTAGAAGTCGCTTTAAGTTTTCACATAGTAAATATAGTGGCCTTCTTAGGTACTTTCCGGTAATTTGGAATGGACTTACACTTCCAAACTTCCCATGCCTTGTACTCCTTATGCTGTGTGTGCTGGTGTTTGTTTTTGTTGTTGAAAGCCATGAGGCGAGCCTATGAGAGGCTATTGGTGAAAGTGCAGCCCAGTTGCAGCAGAAGACCCAGCATTTTGGAGACGCCAGCACCATGGGATGACTACAAAGAACAGCAGCAGTGGAGTGGAGCCAGCCGGAGCCTAGAAGACGAGCTGTGTGTGCTGAGGAAGGCAGAGCCAGAGAAGCGCCCCAAGTTGGAGGAGTCCTGAAGATCATGAGTGAATACCAGAATTTGGACATTGCGTTATTTATACTGTTGGAGTTTGATTTAGGTGTGACAGTGCTCTGGTTCTTGCCTCTTGAAATAGGTATTTAATTTTGATTTTTAAAGGAGATTGGATAAAGAGACTGCATTTTTAATGCATTTGAATTTGTAAAGACTGGGACTTTTAAAATTATTTATAATTTTAATATGATACCTTGAGTTGAATAAGAAAGGAAGTTTATGGCTTATAGTGATGTATTTGTGTGTCAAGTTGACAAGGGTTCTGTTTTGCTGGCTAGTTTTGTGTGTCTACTTGACACAAGCTAGAGCCATTAGAGAGAAAGGAGCCTCCGTTGAGGAAATGCCTCGATGAGATCTAGCTGTAAGGCATTTTCTCACTCAGTGATCAATGGGGAGGAGGGCCCAGTCCATGGTGGGTGGTGCCATCCCTGGCTGTTGGTCTGGGGTTCTCTGAGAAGGTTTGCTGAACAAGCCATGTGAAGCAAGCCAGTAAACGGCTCCCCTCTGTGGCCTTCGCATCAGCTCCTGTCTCCAGGATCCTGCCCTATTGAGCTCTTGTCCTTGACTTCCTTCTGTGATGGACAGCAATGTGGGAATATAAGCTGAATAATCCCTTTCCTCCCAACTTGCTCTTTTGGCATGGTGTTTTGTTGCAGCAGTAGAAATCCTAACTAAGATAGGGATTGAACCTAGAGTCTTGACCGTGATAAGCAAGTGCTGTACTACTGGGCTATTCCTCCAACGTTTAAAAATGCTTTTTATTTTAGGGTCTCTCTAAGGTACCTACAGTGGCTTTAAGCTTGCTCTTTAGCTTAGGCTGGCCTTGAACTTGTGGTTCTTTTGTTTCATCATCCTGACTCATCAGAACTGGAAAAAACAAAATCAAGTAAGTAACAATCTAGACCCCTCTAAGTCTTTGTCAGTTGACTCTTTGCTGGCTCCATTTTGACCAGTTAGTCAGACTGATGTCTAGTACAAGTTCAACCTAAGGTGAAACCCCTTAGGATCTCCTCTTGCTGCTTTTGAGCCTGTATCCTCTGAGCATGTGTGTAGTTTCTGAAATCCTCCCTTGTGTAGGCTGCTATTGATTGCTCTAATTCCCAAGGGCACCTTTGTCTCCTGTGAGGTCTTCCGGGTCTATCTTATGTCTCAGTTGTGGTACTTTTAGTACAGGTAATCTTGAACACTGCCAACCTTCCCTCCTGCTTGGGTGGGTTTTGGGCTGGATATGCAGCAGGTTTTTGTGACAGCAGAGTAGAGCAGTTACTGTATAATGGGACCAGAAGGTCTGCTCTACTCCTATTGGAGCCTGGGATGAGTCCCAGTCTGGGAATGTGGGCTTCTGTACCAGGCAGGAAAGACAGATAAGAACGCTGTAAACTTGCTTGCTATCTTTAGTTGACTTTTCCTTGATTCCAGGCTCCATTGGTTGCTTAGCTTTTGACTGATTTGCGGAGCTCTGATAGACAACTGGTTCCTTCCTTCCTCATGTTTCACGTAGGGATGCTGTGCGCTTGGAGCTGCCTCCTCCACCATCTCCCAGCCTCACTCTGTCAGATTCTGCAGGAATCCTTTCCAGAAAGCACAGAATTTGCTTTATAGACAGGGATGTCCCATTGCCCTCTCAGACCTTTTCTTGTGACCGTGGGAATCACCCATTACTGTTTTCCATTATACTTTTTTACCTAAATGCTAGTGTTGATATTTCCTGTTTTAAATAAAGAAATATTAGGATAAAGAAGCTTTGATTCTTAGTTCATTCAGGGTACTGTAACAAAATACTATATTAGAGGTTGCTTATGACCAAAAGATATGATTTCTTTTTTTAAAAAGAAAATGGTTCCAGAGACTTGAGAAGTCCAGGTGAAGGTATTGGTGGACTTGGTTGGTATCTGTGAGGATCTACTCTTGGTTTTTACTAATTACTCAGTTTCAGATCTTATTATAGCAACAGAAACAGATGAAGATCATCAGGAGTTGGAGATCCTTGAATGAAAGAACAGTGCATACTGTCCTTCTCGTGTTTCTTGGCTACTTTGTTCTTGGTGCGGAATTTTGATGGACATTTTGATGTCATCATCATGTGGTGGGAAGGACAAGTTAGTTCCTTTGGGACTCTTTTTCTAAGGGCACTGATCCCATTTATGAGAGTTCTGCTTCTTAAAAACCCCGCCTCTTAAGGCCATAGCCTTGAATTGCTGCTTGGGAATTTTGGTGAGATGTAGATATTCAGACCACAGCGCCAAGTTTTGTGGTGTTTTCTCTACTGTGAAAATACGTTTCCTGACCCAAGGACAGGTTCAGTTTCATTGTGTACAACTTTATAGTTATGCTTTTATGGTAAAACTTACATGCAGCTTAAAGTACTTCGTTTGGTGGTTGGTATTTGTAATTACTTTGTAGATTGGGAACGTTAGGGCTGTTGGACAGCGCTAGTCACTACTGCGTGCAAGCTTCTGAGGACTTACTGTTCCAATCGTGAGGCAGTGTGAAGCTTTTTATTGAGGAAAGACAGTGTGATATTTCATGTGAGTGAGAAATTACCATGCCGTAGTTTCAGTGTCCCAAATGACTCACGTGAAAATTTACTTGCCAGTGTGATGTGATTGGAAAGTGTATATAAAAAACTAGCAACCACAGTCTCCTCCCTATGGAAGCCCTGAGTGAATGCGCATTGTTTGCATGGTGGCATCTGTGTCAAAGACACCAGTGCCTCAGACTTATGGCGGTTTGCAAAGCCTTCCTCTGGGTGAAGCTCAGAGGGATGCAAAGCTTTCTTACTTCGTTTGGTCCAAATTCGAATGTTGGCAGTGTATATAAAAAACTAGCAACCACAGTCTCCTCCCTATGGGTTGACTATAACTTGAGATGCTTTTCTACAGAGACCTCATACTGAGACTAGCTAGCAGCATAAATGCGCTGAGGTTTCAGGGTTGTATGATGTGGATGTGTCTCCATCAAATTTAGAACATCCATCTGATCCCAGCTTTTCCGTGTGTGTGTGTGTGTGTGTGTGTGTGTGTGTGTGTGTATGTGTGCTTTCTTTATGCTCTCAAGGCCCCAGTCAGATTTCCATGACCAAGCTGGGCAATTAACCATCCAAGGACGTGAGACTTGTTAGAAGCCCATGTAGATGTATTAGGGCCACTGTGGGAATGGGGCAGTTATTTTGAGTGGGCTTGTTGTGAAAGCAATGACCCTTTTCTTAGTCTTTCTGCCTGCCATGGGGTACAGCAGCAAATTTCTTGCCAGATGCCATAGCCATAGCCTTGGACTTCTCAGCTTTCAGTACTACGAGCCATATCATTTTCTATTATTTATAAACTTCCCAGTCTCTGGTATTAGTCTGTTATAGCAATAGAAATAGACTAAAATAGACCATCTTAATGAAAATTTAAGGTCTTTGGATGAAAGAGTAGTATATATTATCTCTTGACTACTTTTGTCCTTGATGAAGCATTTCATGTACTGCATTGGGATTCACCGTTAATTTCTAGAAGCGTAGTGTGTGAATTAACACATATTTACATTGAAGACTGAGTTGGAGAAGGGGAAGAAAAGGGGTTGCTAATAAATTGTGACCTTAGTATGCTATTAGCCAGGAGTGAATGCCCTTCTCAGCTATCCTTTGACCCTCTCTCATTTGCATAGGTAGATGTAAGCTGAGCTATAATTTGGCAAAATTCTCCCTAAAACTACAGGTAGTAGTTGACCTGGCTTTCCTGCTTAAGATAGTCATAGGAGGTAAGTACTTAGTACTGGTATGTTTCTTCTGAGGGGTTGCTTGTATCCAAAACTATCTTAACCTGTTGGTACCTCAAGTAGTTTGACATCCTAAAACACACCATCTCCTCGGAGCCTCCCACTACTGCGGTGAAGTGGGAGTGTAGGTGATGCTTACCTGTAAGCTTCAGTGCCTATACCGTAAGGAGGTGGTGATGCTTGTATGGGGTAGGTCTCAGGTGTCCAAAGCTGATGCCTGTGTGCTGTGTCACATCTGATGAATGTGTGACCGAGAGACAAATGTGGTAGATAATCGTGGATGGAAAGGAATGGTATCTTATGATCTAAGGCACCGCAGAATATATGTCTGCTCGTGTGTCTTCCTTTGTATTTTGGCCATATGTTGTATATTTTATTTTCTGTGATGCTGGGAATTGATTCTAGGGCCTCGTGTTTGGTAGGCCAGCACTTTTCCCCTGGGTCAAACCCTAGCCAGTTCACGATGCCTTTTAAAACAGTGACTTAAAACAAGAACCTCTGAATTTTGGCTTCATTATTTCCTCGCCCTCCACCACCTCTTCCTATCTTTTGTTTGCCCTGCAGGAATTTATAGGAGAGAAGACTCAGAATAGCTTAACTGTAGGGCCTGTTTCATGGAGAGGAAAGGGCTAATGACAGCTCTGAGTGAGTACTGGGATGAGAGTCTGAACCCCAGGGGCAGAGAGGAGGAGAGAAAGTCTAGCAGGTACTCTCGTAATTGACCTCATTCCTAGCATGGCTGGATGGTACTCAGTTGCAGAGTTTGAGACTGAAAAGGATCAGAGAACTGTGGGCTCTGCTTGAGGCACTTTCAAACCTCACTGCTTTCCCAGCATTGAAGCGGAAGCCTGTGGGTTGACTTGACTTTCTGCTCCTGAATAGGCAAACCCAGTGGGGAGTCAGGCAGGAGTAGTGCTGGCCTGGCTGCTCTTGCTTTTCCAGTTGTAGACAGGAGCATTGCAGGTGCACACTTCCTTCCACATTAGCCTGTGGGTGAACTTAAGGTAGTGGGGCTGTTAGTGAAGGCTGTCCCTTTGAGATTTCTGTATAATTTTATCCTGTCTGTGTTTTTGGTTAGGGCTAGGGCAAGGACCAGAAAAATGCCATTCAGTCCACATTAAGTTCTGTGTGCTTAGGTAAACTGCTGAGCTGTCTTACCCTCAGTTTCTCAGCTGTTAAGGGAGATAATTTTGACATATCCATCCCCAAAGACAAAATGAGTATGTGTTTGGTGCTTAGCATAAACGAAGTAATATATAAATGTTGTTAGAAACCAAACAAAGGAGTGACAGCATGCACACAGCAAAATGATGGGTTCTATTCCATCTAAGGGCCCCTAGCAAATCCAGTATGTGTTTTTGTATTATTAATTTTTATTATTTTACCCTTAGATTTTATTGTAGGACTTAATTCTATTACATGGGCATTTCTCTCCAGATGATCTCAAGAAATATTTATGTATTAAAGACAGACACTAGGGACGCAGATTTGGGTAGATTTTCTGAGCCTTTTAACCCTAGATTAGCACCTGGGGCTTGACAGTAGTGATCAGATACAGTTTGGTGGGCCAGTTGTATTTTTCCTGCAGCATCATTCTAGAAAGAAGCCCATTTGGTAAGTGTGTAGCTTGGAGAGCAAAGGTTGAAAACACTCATGGTAAGATGTTGTCATGGACAATTTGAGTTGCTCAGTGCTTATGCTTTACACAGAGCCATTCCAAGCTTGAAAGAACGGTGGTTAGTAGAAGCATCCCTCATGAGAATGGCTTCATGCTTTCTGACAATTTTCATATTAAATTTGTTGATTTATCACCATTTTAAGTGGTTCTGAGTCCAGTAGAAAATAATTCTGGGTTATGACCACTGGTTTTAGTGTAGAATTACATTTAGCAAAAGGTTCAGGTTTCTCTGTTTTCATGAGCAGAGTAAATACATTGGTAAAGTAGCTGTTTTCTTTTAAAGAGGAGCTGTTTTCTTTTTCCTTACTTTTTTTTGTGGTCCATGGTATGTGATAAGCATGTAGTGACATCTGTGAAGTTATGTTCTGGTGGGATTCAACTCTGTTTTCTCTACAGGAAGAACACCTTTGCTTTCACCATGGTTTTTCATTCAATATGTAAGCCTTTTTCAGAACGGACACAGAATACTAAGGATTGGAACCCAGGGCCATATGCCTGAAGCAGTCTGCCAACTGAAGTATTTGCCCATCCTGTACAAGCCATTCGTAGGTAGCTCCTTGGGTTGTTAACCGGCCTTCCTAGCTCTACCTAGAGCAAGTTCAGCTGCTCAGTTCCCAGATGCTTGGGCAGTCTAAGTGCCTCTTTCTGAGCTGTATTCCTTTCTGTGTCTTCAATTTTCATGTTTTCTTGATATTGCTAGATCCACCACTGTTATTCTTTCCCATGCTTTGAATATTCTGCATTTTAATGAATACCCAAAATTAAACAGAATAACCTTAAAAAATCAATTATTCTTTTAAAAATCAGTTACTATTTTAGCAGCAAAAACAGAAAACCTCTATTCATCTGGCTTAAGAAAAAATATTTTTTTTGATATTTTTTTGAGATGTACATTTCTTCATATTTGGACACTCTTACAGTTGAAATACATATGTATATGAAATATGTGTTTCATTAGGGCAGAAACATTTTTTTCATTGATGGTTTATAAAATAAAGATTCATTATACCATTGATAAGTCTTTTATTTAGTGAAGAGAGATTTCAGATCTCAGAAGTTCTTGTATGCAGGGTGGATCCATGCTGAGTTGTTTTACTGGCTTGATTATGTCAAGAGCCTGTGACAGATGTATCTTTGGCTCATCCTCCTGCCCAAAGAGGTGGCTGAGATTCTAAGCATCAAGTCATCAGCGTGTAAGTGCATAGGGACTGGAGGAGAAAGAGAGTCCTTTCTTTGTTTTACCTCTATGGTCCAAGCTGGGTTTGAACTCATTGTGCAGCCAAGGAAGACCTTAAACTTCTAATCTTCCTGCCTCCATTTCCTGAGTGCTGAGATTACTGGCATATACTGCTTCATTAGGTTTTACTTTGTGTTCTTGTGTGTGTAGTGTGTGTGTGGTGCACGTTTGCAATGTGTAGGTATGTGTGTGCATGTGTATGTACATGCTATGTGGAGGGCCAGAGGTCTACCTTGAGTGTCTTTCTAAGTCACTCTCTACATTATGCATTAAGGTGGAGTCTCACTTGAACTGAGAGCTGGTTGATCTGGCTAGTCTGTTAGCCAGCTTGTCCTGGGAAATTGTCCTGGCTCCCAATCTGTAGAATTACAGGTAGCCACCATGGCTGCCTGGCATTTACATGGGGCATCTAAACTCAGGCCCTTGTGCTTGCACAACAAATTCTGTACCCACTGAGCCACCTCCCCAGATCACCTGTGTTCATATTTAAGAGTAAGCAATTGTCCAGTTTGCCCTTCTTGCTTATGACTTCCTGAGAATTACTCATTAACTCTCTGACTTGTGTGCCCTTGATTGTGAGCTTGTTAAAGCATAGAGTTCTGGACCATACTCCAGTATTCCTGATATAGTGGGGTTGGGTGGCATGTTCATTCCTTATAGTCTCCAGGCCAGGGATACAGGCCCAGTGTCCCTCAGAACCAGGGAGTGAAGAGGGCTGTCACAATCTAGGCCAGTATGGTTATGGTTATTTATTATGAGTTGTACAAATGTTATTAGAAGTAATGATAATTATCAGTAATCATTCAGAATAGTTTGATTAAATCACATCAAGTAAATTCAAGATGATAATTGTGACTAATGACATTCTTTCTTGAGGAGTGCAGAAAAGTATGGTTAGTCCTCAGGAACTGGGAGAATGGACTGTATGGTCAGTCAGAGTGCATGCTAATGATATCTTACTTAACCACCAAACCAAGTCAGTGAGACTAGTATTGCTAATAACTGTTTATGTGACCCAGCACTATCATTCTAGGTAGATGATAGTTAGAGCTGGTTGTGGGGATATTCACTTGTAACCCTTGCACTTGTGAGATGGAAGCAGGAATATTATAAGTTCAAGGTCACGTGGAGCAACAGTAGCAAGGCATTGTCTCAAAACAAAAACAATAGGAAGATAGTGTCATGCTATTTGAATTGTGTATAACCAATACTTTGAACAAAATGTCCTGCTACTCCATTCAGGTCAAATCTGAGAGGCTTGTACTGTAGACTTGAGTTGTGTACAGAGGTTGGGATTTGTGCTCTGAAAATTATCCTTTCACTTTGTGGATCACCTCTGCCTACGTTTGTGGGGTTAATATATTTGGATATTACATATAGAACTTAAAATATGCCAGCTACATTTGTTAGAGCCTTTCGTCATTTCTCTATTTTACTAGCTGGCCTTCCCTGTCCTTTTACATGTCCTGGTGGGCAAATGAGTTTGAGAGCCAGAGACTTGTAGCTAAATGTTAGTTGTTGATAAACACAAGGGGTTTTATTTAGTTGTCTCAGAATTTTCAGCAAAGCTAAAGCAATCTGAGGCCAGGAGTCATGCCCAGGACCCTACCTTCCTGTTTCTGGCCTTGTCTTGGCATTATGCTGGCCTGTTGGCTTTATGCTGGGCACTGAGCTGCCTGCCTGCCCTGTCACTTGCTGTCCTGTGGTGTGATCCCTTTGCCCCTCTTCTTAGCTGATGCACCTTTGCTTTGAGGCCTCACTCTGAATTTTTTTATGGATCTGTTTATCCTAATTATGATGGTAGGTGCACTGCTTTGCCCTCCCTGCGATAGAGTTTCAGATGGCCACCAACTTGCCCTTCCCCTTTCCCTGTGAGGGTACTTTGCCTAGTGTGAGACTTGAAGGGAGCGTAGTGGATAGCTTAGATTTAAAGTCAACTGTTTCACACTGGACTGGAAATGATGCCCCTAGTTAATGTGTAAGTTGCAATTCCTGTATCTCCAATGGACTCTAAACTTTCTGCCTTGACTTGATTAGAACACCTCTGTAACATGCCTAGTGTGACTGGAGCTGGATGACTGGCTTGCTCACCAGTACCTCTTTGAATTTTGGAAACTGGGAATCTGAGAAGCTGTATTTACATAAGAAGAGCATCTATAAATCAATAGTCGCAGTTGACAGAGCATTGGTAAAGGTGCCATAGGGTTGCTGTGCTCTATCCACTTCTCTTCTTAACATCTGGTGTTACCACCATAAATTAATTGTGCCAAAAAGACCAAGAAGCTTGAGACTCTGTCTCTTCCTATGAGAACAGATTCCTACCGTGCTGTGACTCTGTAGCATATTGCCACAAATTAATAGATAGCAATGCATGTCCTCCCTGTGCCAGGGACTGTCCCAAGTTGGGGACAGTCATTTTAATTTCTATAGGGTCACATACTCTGAAGATAATTGCTGTAGGTATTTTCTCCCAAAACATGAAGATATTCAAGATTGTACATACAGTTTTATGAGTTTATATAGTTCTAGACTCTTAAGACTTCAGTTAAGAAGACATGGTTTGTTGCCAGGTGACGGAAACAGAGGTAGGCAGATCTCTATGATTTTTGAGGCCATTCTGGTCTTTAGAGCAAGTTCCAGGACAGCCAGAGTACACAAAGAAACCCTGTCTTGAAGCCCATCCCCCAATAAAGAAGACACTATCCTCCATGAGTTCAGCCCCACCTAAGTGGCATGCAGGTAAGGAGAGGGATGTGCTGCACACCCCAAGTGAAAGGCCTTGCTTACGGGAACAGGTAGTTTGTGAGTGAGACGGTAGAGAAGGCTGCCAAGGGCAAATGCCACTGCATTCTGAACTTGAAGAATGGGAGCGTTAAATCAGAAGGTCTGAAAAGGTCCTAGAGAGATAGCTCAGAGGGTATGAGTGCAAAGTTTGCATACTGTTCTCCCTGAGGACTTGAGTTTGGTTCCCAGCACCCGAGTCAAGTCGCTGTCTCCAATTGTCTGTAACTCCAGCTCCAAGGAATCGCATGCCTTTGGCCTCTGGAACATTCATGCTCACGTCTGTATACCCACACACAGACACATGGCCACAATTAAAAATAAAGTGTTTCTAAGTTTTCTTAATAAAAAGGTTTGAAAAACATAGTAATTAAACAGAAGGAATCGAACCAGCAAATTTGCAGTGTGTTTTGTGATGACTGAGGGTTGTGATCTTGCCACAGTTGTAGAAATGGACTGAGAGGTGGGCTGAATGTAACACTGGAGAGGGAGGAAAAGGTTTCTCAGTTTATGAATTTTAGAATGTTTCAATGGCTTTTAATCCTGTACTCAAGTAATTTCTTTAGTCCCGTGGCGTGGTGGTTTACTGGTGCATGATGAGTAGGCTGCATTGTGAGTAGGTGTGGCTGGGAAGGGCCTTGGGGTAAGAGCTCCATGTCATCTTGGGGATCCAGAGAATGTTGCTTTATGTAGAAGTGGGAGAGTGATGTATTGACTGAGACCTGAGAGCCAGCAGAGAAAGGAAGCAGGTGAGGGTAATCAGAATCTCTCAAGATTGGCTGCTACAACCCAAGATGGACTCTCACTGCCTGGGGACAGCATGGGGACTGCGTCTCACTTGTGGTTCCTGGATGTGTGTGTCCTGTCACTTTCCCTATTTCTCCCACCATGTACCCAGCAAGAAACAGCTTAAGGGAGGATAAGATCTTATTATTCTAGACTGAATATGGCCTGTCATGATGGGGAAGGTGGTGAACAGGAAGTGGGGCCAGGCTGTAAAATCTCAGGGTGACCTACTTCCTCTAGCATGGCTCCACCTCCTAAAAGTTCTTCAGCCTTCCCAAACAGTATTGTCACCTGGGGACCAAGTCTTCACACCCACATGATTAAGGGAATGTTTGACATTCAAACCATAGCAGTAGCATCTAGAACAACCAGACATCTAAAACCTATATTTTGAGTGTGGCCTCACTTTGATCTTTGTGTTAGTGCAGTAACTATGCTTTTTACTCCCGCCATTGAGGTCTTTGCTAGGTTCTAATGATAGAAGCATCGGAGTACAGGTCCCTGATGAATTAGTTGAAGTAATTAAGGAACACCTATAGAAAGGATAAAAATGGGTGTAACATGAGAAGTCATATTGCTTTCTCTGTTTTGGGCTGCAGGCTCTGGCCAGAGCACCCACCATTTCATGCTGCTGGGAAATAAAACTGAGGTATGTGATTTCCTCTTCCTAAGTAGCTTCTCCTTTAGAAGTGAGCACAGAAGGTTGGTGCCTCTCGCTTGTTCTTCCTTTTTCCTTATCTGTGTTCTGTAAAGAGGAGTGGCTTTTATGGCGACCCCTTTCCTTTTAACTTAGGGAATGATGCTGTTACTTTTTAATCCCATAAATGCTGTTCATAAATGAACTGAAAACCTTTATGAGGGAAATGATTCCTAACTTAAAATTTAGTGATTTTTGAGCATAAATTTGACTCCCTACAAAAGGAGATTTTTGGTCATGGTTGCAAAGCCTTTTGTGTGTTTTATTGACTGATACTGGAAATGAATTTAAAATGAAACTTCAGTGGGTAGACATTGCTTTTGTATTTCTGTTCGTTTTTTTTTTTTTTGTGACCTCTTATTTGAGAAACCTCAGAAGCTATGTGTTGAAGTTTTATTGTTTTAAAAAATCTGTCTAGTGTCACAAATAGCTGATTTCGGATGAATTTTTCCCTTTTGTGATGAAATTTTACTAAGAAATATTAGTTAAATTGCATGACTTCTACCAATCATAGGACTTTGAGCTCTGTGTTTAGGGTCCTGCTTTGTTTCTGAATTTAACTCAGCACGTCAGTGCCAAAGCACTGCAGTGGAGCGGGAAGAAAGTCAGGAGGCCCACAGTCAGGGGGCCAGGCACTGGACAGGAGTGGCTGGTTCTGAGACAGGGCTGTGGCCATGGCCTGTGTTTAGGACAAGGTGAGGGCTGCAGCCTGGAGCAGAGTGGAAAGACACAGAGAGGGAGACATGCAGGAAGGAGAGCCAATGCAGACCAGGTGTGTCCTGGAGGGCTTGCCAGGATTTCATCTCTGTCCTGAGCACACTGGAAAGCCAGAGAGGCTTGGAGTTGCATTTTGAGTCACGTCACTCTCCCATGAGGTAGAGCAAAAACTAGGTTGAGATTGAGGTGAAGATAGGCAGGACAGTGTGCTGCTCTCTAGAGAGTCTGCAGATGTGAGGCTGTGTGTCCTGTGAGCTTTCAGCTCTCCCAGGCTAGAGGCAGCTATGTGAGCACCTCTTTTCGGAAGTGTAGTTATATCTGTGTTCATCTCACTCCACTTCCATTTAAGGGCTCTGGATTCCACTAGGCTCCTTGCCCTAAGAATGCCTCATGGCTGTAGGAAGGATTCTCATCCTAATGATGTTGTGTGGCTATAGTAAAGGCTCCTCTTCCTATGGATGCCACACAGCTATGGTGAAGGCCCCTCCTCCTATGTCTGCCACACAGCTATGGTGAAGGCTCCTCCTCCTATGTCTGCCACACAGCTATGGTGAAGGCTCCTCCTCCTATGTCTGCCACACAGCTATGGTGAAGGCTCCTCCTCCTATGTATGCCACACAGCTATGGTGAAGGCTCCTCCTCCTATGTATGCCACACAGCTATGGTGAAGGCTCCTCCTCCTATGGATGCTGCACAGCTATAGTGGAGGCTCCTCCTCCCATGAATGGCGCATAGCTATCCATAGTGAAGGCTCCTCCTATCAATGCTGCACAACGATTGTGAAGTCTTCATTACTTTTTCTTACTGAGAGCTTGTCTTTTTTTTGTTTGTTTGTTTTAGAAAATGAAATGTCTTTTGTTTTGTTTTAAATCCAATCGTAAGTCTTTGGTCATTCATACTAAATTAAGAGTAGTTTTTTCCTTTCAGCCATAAACATAGTCGACTACTACTACCACTTTGAAGCACTTGACCGTTAATTAGCTGGCAAGGCAGGGAGTTCAGTCTGGACTAAACCTGGAAACCTTGGAAACCTGAAGCGAAATAGTAAGGCTATAGTGACTCCATTCAAGCCATCTACACTGCAGCCTTTTTGAGTAATAAAATAAGCTTTTATGGTGAGTGTAGTATTGGACAGTGTTGTGTCCAGACTGGGGAGCAGGGTCCAGTGGCTTTGTCTTCAGGACAAAACAGATCCTTCCAGACAATTCCTGTTTGTCTCCCAGAGCTCAGGTAGCCATGAGGCTGTGCTGTACTGTGCTGTTGGAGACCTCTTTGAACGCCTTCACTGTCTTTCTTTTCCAGAAGGAATGGAAACTGTGTGGCAGGCTTATGAGACTACAGTAGAATTTTAGGATACAGTTTTGAGTATCTATAGGAATGTTGGTTTTTACTCTTTGCTCTTTTGGGGGGCCCGCCACCTAGCTCCCAAATCATAACATGGAGGCTTATTATTTCTTATAAATGTACCCCCTTAACTTGTCTTTCTTCTGGCTAGCTTTTCTTAACCTGTCTACCTTTGGCCTCTGGGATTTGTCCTTTCTGTTACTTCTGTATATCTTACTCTCACTCTTACTCTGTGCTGGCCGAGTGACTGGCCCTTGATGTCCTCCTCTCCTTGTTATAGCTTGCTCCTTTTCCTTCCAGATTTCTCCTTGTATTTATATTCTCTGCCTGTCAGCTCCACCTATTCTTTCTTCTGCCCTCCTATTGGGTCATTCAACTTTTTATTTGGACCATCAGGTATTTTAGACAGGTAAAGAGTCACAGCTTCACAGAGTTAAACAAGTGTAGTATAAACAAAGCAACACATCTTTACATCATTAAGTAAATGTTCCACAGCATAAACAAATGTAACACATCTTAATATTCTCCAACATAGAAGTATAGACTTTAGTGCTGAGAATTTTGAAACAGAATGAATGGCAATAAAACAGGGAAGACTGTGGACCTTATGTATAGGCAGAGAAGCAGTGGACAAGGACCCATCACATACTCTAGAAATTCTTTGTTAATTTGGACGAAAACTATCTGGACACTCAATAACTTTCAAGAGCCAGCCAAAATGAGCTTTGAGGGTGTGCTCTCCAGCACTGCCCTCAGTTCTGATGGATGTTACACAGTAGCATGAGGGAGTGGGTCCTAACTGTCTTTGGGCCTAGTAATTTGCAGGAAGGATTCTGTTTCACTGACTGTTGTTATATTTACCGTTTATTGATATCAATGTTGACACCAACCTAAGGCAGCAAAGGAAGAAATGCCTGGAAAGGTTCCATTTGGATCTTCAGTTTTCTTTTCCATGGAGTAGGGCCATGCCAACCTCCTGGTACTGATGTGTGACAGTACACAGTGTTGTCAGCCAGGAGGACTCTCCTGAGCATCCATGTCCAGAGGGTTCACTAGAAATTTGGCACATAGACTTCCTTAATTGAATGATTATGCACAAGTTTGACTTCAGTCTCCAGGTGTACTGATAGTCATGATCAAAAACTGCCGCCCTAGACCACATGATTGGCCTTTCTGGCATGGCCAGCCTCTACCCTAATAATGTAGAATGACCAACCCTTCCTTAAGATCCAGTTTGTCACTCCTAAAAGACACTTATTCTATCTGATACAGATTACCTCCCAGAATTGAAGGTCAAGGAGCAAATCTTTCACTGAATGAGGTTGACTTCCGCCCATATGCAGACTGTGAAAGGATTGCCTTAAGTGTTTGTTTTTGTTTGTTTTGCATAGATCATGAATGCAAGGGTGGAAAACAGAAACTGCTAAGAAGTTTTTTATCCACAGTCCAGAGGGAATGGGTGATGCAACTAGCTCAAATCTGGAACTATTTTGAAGGGAAGGCATGGCAAGGTGTGTTGATGGGTGCATGAGAGAAAGGGGAGTCCAAGCTTCTTTAAGCTTTTTACTTGGGCTGTCTGAAGGATGCTGAGATATAGGACCACGAGTTGTCCATCGTAAGAGTGAAATGACTCCATCCTCATCACCAGTGGAGAAGTCATCATGAAAACCAGTCCTGTGCTGGCAGTTTAGTAAGAGCTCTGTGTCAGTGCTGTAAATGAACAAATATCCCTCAACCTGATACTTTAAGTTTCTAAATTATGTTTTGTTTTTTGTTTGTTTTTGAGACAGGGTCTTATTATGTGTAAACCAGGTGGACCTGGAGCTTGCAGTTCCTGCCTCAGCCTCCTAAGTGCCAGTATTGCATAATCGTTTTTGGATCTAAAGTTATTTGACCCATCGAAAGTGTCCAGATCTTTATAAAGTCTTGCTCTGTGTGTTGTGCATGCTACAGTGCCTGAGTGGCTTTGTGTTTCTTCATTTCTATCTGTTGCCTTTGTTTCGTCATGGTCTCTATTGATCCGGTAAATTGGTTTATTTGGGTCAATTGAGAATAGTTACCTAAGGGACCTGTAAATATCGAGCTCAGCCATTCATGTTGCTTAACTAAGTGCTGGGAGTTCGTTACAATTCTCTGGATACTGTGTAATAATCTACCTGCGATTCAAAAATTAATTCTTCTCAATGGCAAGACTGCATCCCACTGTGTCAGTTTTCTGGTCACAGTGAGGTTACAGCTATGTGTGCATTGTTCTGTAGTGGCACACACCTTGTCTTGTCATCTTCGACAGATCTGTCTGCTCACGTTTGTGTTACGTTCAAGCCCCGGTACTCAGTGGTAATTTTGTTGAATTACGGGTAGTGAGACCAGTTTGCTTAGGACTGTCTTTGGCCATTTGCTGGTGACTGCACGTCCATAGTCACGGTTGACAGGAGTAACCTCTGCAGACTTGCTGCTCGAGCTGGTTGAAGAGCAGCTGGCCAGTTTCTGACTTCTGGTTACTGACTTAATTCTTTGTCTTGCTCTCTGAAAGCAGTTAGGCTTTACTGAAGTCAAATAAAATAGGAACGGGAAGCCTTGTTCAGAAGACACGTGCATTGGGCAAAATTCTGGAAAGTTTCCCTTGAAGAGAGGCTTATCCTGGCAGCAGCTCATCATTCTGGAACACTGGGTGCATCCCCACTACACCCCAGCCTTTGGGGACTATCTGCACCCCAAATACAGTGTCTGTTTAGCTATAACCTCGAATACATGGGTAAACTAGCAACATGCCTGGTTATTGTTTGAAATCAGAGATAGGAGTCCTTTCAGGATGTTTCAGGGTGGACCTTTGTCCTTACGTTCCCTGAAGTCCCTTAGCTGATAGCACCAATTTATTTCAATATTATATATTGGTAGAAAATTTTCCTAAGATCTTATGTGAATTCTGTATACTTTGACCAACCCTTGTAAATGCCCTTCATGTAAGGCATGCTGGAGTAGGAAGACAGTGAGTTCAAGGTCAGTGTGGGCTACAGGGTGAGGTGTCACCTTAAATAAGAGGGCTGGGTATAGCTCGGTGGTGGAACCTGGCGTGCACAAGACCCTGAGTTTGACCTACCTGTTGGAGTGTGTGTATGTATTTTTGTTTTAATAGTAACATGTTAATATATTTGGTTACCAGTGTCCTTATTTTTTCCCTTTAATATTGACCTTTGATTATCTGTTACAGTCACCCTTCAATTTAGTGTAGTTTGAACATGGTCTGTACTCTCCTTCCATCTTCTTTGTGGCCGCACTTGTAATGTTAAACCAGCCTTATTAATCATTCTTTTCTTGGCTGATGGGAGCTATCAGGAACTTTAAAAGGCTAATTTGTGATTTTTGTTTTTTAAGGTGAGGAAACACGTGAAGCAGAAAGACTTAAGTGGAGTGTGGCAAACTTAAAAATAGAAGTAAAACAAACTTCTTGCTGAGAGATTATCACCCAGCTCTCAGGTGGACAGCTTTGAAATGGGGTTGTCTGATGGCATTCACTCTGGCTGTCCATTGCCCTCAGTGTTTCCTGGTGTTGCCTGGGCTTTTAGGGAACAGTGTGTTTACATGGCTCGGATTAAATTAGATTGTTCTTTGAATGATTGTGTGCTAAGTTAAAATATTGCCACTCTTAAATGACTACACAGTAAGAAACCACAGAAAAGTATGTTCAAGTTCTCTTTTACACAGCTAATGTGCAGTCTTAGAAATACATTTCTAAAGTAAATGTAAATATTTTGAAATGTAGTTATTTTATATATATACATACTCTTGTCAAAATATGGCATTGTGATTATATTTTCATTAGTATATACTAGTGTGGGTTAGAGTTTAATAAACATGGTTTAAATTGGGAAGTAATGGGCTGTCAGTGAAGCTGAATTCTGCCATGTTGAAGGCTAGGTTCAATCATCCACTTTTAACAAAATTACAGAAGAGAAATTAAATAGTGTCTTTTTTTCTCTTACTTTTGCTCCTAGCTTTTGAGTATTTTGGGGCAAAAGTTGTTGTTTTCCAAATACTCAGTGAACAGATACATCATTGAGGAAGAATATCCTGGGGAGGTTAAGGACTGTGCCTGTTTAAAGGGATATTCACAAATTAACTTAGTTTCTTTATTCCTTGGAGGAATTCTAGTGCCATAAGTGCCTTTAAATTGAGCAGAGCAACATAAAACTGCATTTAATATGTACCTTAAGCAAAGCATTTTTATCTTAATTGCAGTTTAATAGAAGGGGAAAACAACAGATTTCAAGGTTGGAAGGTGTTCAGAAAAGTCCCTTTCCAGTCAGTATTCCAGTGAGGTGGAAAGTTACCAGAATGAACCCTCCACTCCTTGTCTCGGTGAAAACAGACACGTCTTACCTTGTGAATCTGTAAATGTAATCTTAAGGAATCACACAGGAGCTGCAGAGTTGTCTCCCCATTAAGAGTATGTGCAGCTCTTGCAGAGGACCTGAATTTGGTTCCTAGTGCCCACATCTTGTGGCTCACTGCTGTCTGTCACTCTAGCTCAAGGGCATCTAACACCTCTGTCTATCCTCGGCAGGCACCCATGCCCAGGTACACACACCCACACCCACACACATAATAAAAAGCAAAATCATTTTTAAAAGGATGATGCAGACCCTTGGTGTCTTAATATCTTTAGGTCAGTGTCGCTGTTGGCATTCTGCCACATTGTGCCATAAGCTGTTCTTTCATATGTGTGTGGTGCTGCTGAGGACCATGGTGGAGGAATGCTGCTGGACCACCTGAGCCTGCTTCATGGCCATTTGCCTTCTGTGTGCCCCAGAGGTGAAGCTGCTCTGCCAGCATTCCATCTGGACAGCTCTTCCATCCCCTTTGCTTTATACTGCTTCTGCTCCTGTTTCTTTATTTTCTTTACTATTTTTATTTGCTTCATTTCATTTTTTCCTTCCTGAGTATTGTTTTGCGATCAGTTTAAGGAGATATTGGCAGATATTTTTTCAAAGTAATTTTGTTCACATGCACTTCCCCTAGCAGATAGGTTTGCATCATTACTAATACTTATTATTTATTTCATTGTACTTATGTTGTCGGGGATATAGTCCATGCCATATTATCATACCTCTGTTTGATTTTAAAGTTTTTTAATTTCAGAATTTCATGGTCAGTCTTGTGTGAATAAGCAGAGTTCATCAATGTGGACTTTAAAATCATTTTGAATTTTACAAAATAAATACACTGGAGTTTTGCATTGAATTTGGTGAATTTACAGAGGTCAAAGTGACACTTGTTTTTTCAGTTGCTTTGATGTGTCTTTCCTGGCCCATAATTGAGGTAGGTGGTTGATGTAGAAATGTTCCATAATGAGTGGGTTCCCTGTATTATGCTTTTAACATAGCTTCATTTTATTCTTTCCTGGCTTCTTCAATTTCAAGCTTATCTATTTATTTTCATTTGTATTTAGTAGCATAGGCATTTAAAAATTTAAACTTTCTTATGTTACTGATTTAGAAATTGCTTTTATATTTTGATGTTTCCACTTTAATTAAAATTTCCTAGATAATGTATAACGCTGTCTCGGATCTTTCCTTTGCCTAATCACCATTTGTAAGCAAGTATTTTAAATTCTATGAGGTTAAGGGATTTTGTTGTTACAAATCTCCACTTTTGTTGCATGATGATCAAGATGCTAGAATTCTTTTGTAATCCATTAATAGCTTTTATTGCTCTAGTGTCTGTTGAAATTCTCTGTTGTGAATGTTGAATAGAGACGCAGCTGTCTTTGTGCTCTAGTTAATGTGGTGATGTGCATGTGTGTCCTGGCTGGTGTTCACTCCTAGCTTTTGCTTGTGTTATCTTTCAGGGCCTAAGAGATTTATGAAAATACTGTTTTTTTTAATGTCAGTGTCTCTTTCACTATTACAGTTTTAAATATATAGTGTGTACATATATACAGTTTTAGCAGTTTTGTTGAAGACTGATACATTAAAAAACTGCGTGTGTAAAGTATAAAATTTGACATTTTTGAATATATATGTGTGTATGTGTGTGTGAGTGAGTGTTTGTATATTCATATCCATGAGGCTTAGAGTCACAGGAATCAACACATGCATCCATCACTCTTTGGCTTCATCACATCTGGCTGTTAAATAACCACATCACAGGTATCCACCCAAATGTTTCTCAAGTTCTGGGAGTTGGAAGTCTGAGGTCCAGGTCTCTGGCATGGTCAGATTCTTGGCCTTTATGATTCACAGACTGACAGGAAGGGGCAGAGCTCTCTGCTGTAGTGACATTATTAGTCCCATCACCTTTCAAAGGCCCCACCTTCTAATTCCATCACATTGACCATTAGCATCTCAACATCTGGATTAGGGAGAGTATATAAACTGTTAATTCCACCTGCAGTGTCCCCTAGCCATTCTTCATGTCCAGGCAGCATGGATGTGCATCTGGACTTTTATAGTAGTAGCGCTTTAATCCAACTCCCTGTTTGTTTTTTTTTGACTTAGCACAGTTATTTTCAAATTCATTCATTTTATGTGTGGTTATTAGTGCATTCTTCTTATTGCTCAGAAGTGCTGCAATTGCATGAAAACACAGATTTGTCCATCCATTCATCTGATAATGGACACTGCATGCAGCTGGGGTCTGTTACAAATAGATATGCTCTCAACATTTGGGAACAAGTCTGTGTAGACATGTATGCTTTATTTCTTCTAGGTAAATACCCAGGAGTGAGATATCTGGATCATACAGCAGATATATGTTCAAAGTTTTAAGAAATCACCAAACTGTTTTCCAGAATGGTTGAGGCATTTTTTCATTTCTCCCAGTACGAGAATGGGTGCTTGCTTCACACCTTTGCTGGAGGCTGCTATAAAACCAAATGAGGCCATAGCTTCAGTGTCTGAAATGATGGATTGATTTCCTTCAGTCCTGGAGTGGAGTAAGACCAAGACCAGGGTCCACAGGGTTGGTTTTCTTGGCTCCCATGGTTTCTTCTAGCTGCTTCTGGGCTCTTTCCTCTAACCTGCACACTCCTGGTGCTTTTGATCTGTTCTCTGGCTTCGTTTTTACCAGAGAGACTCCATTTGCCTGTGCTATACCTAACATGTCTTTCATCCTTTTTGTTTTTTTTTTTTTGTTTGTTTGTTTTCGAGACAGGGTTTCTCTGTGGCTTTGGAGCCTGTCCTGGAACGCGCACGCCTTTAATCCCAGCTCTCGGGAGGCAGAGGCAGGAGGATCTCTGTGAGTTCAAGACCAGCCTGGTCTACAAGAGCTAGTTCTTTCATCCTTTTTATTGTATCTTCATTTTCCTTTCAATCTTCATTTCTAGTTTAATCACCCTATGTCTATTTTTTTTTAACATCTGACTTAAGTTCTTTCATGTCTAGTATATATTTCAATTTTCCTTTGGCTCTTTTTTATTTCTTTTTTTTTAAGTTGTGTGTTTTTGGCGGCTTTGTTAATGAGGGTATTTATTCTGTAATGGCTTTTCTTCCATAACTTGTGGACTCTGATTTAGTATTTTGTTTTGTTTTGTTTTGGAGACAAGGTTTTTCTGTGTAACAGCCTTAGCTATCCTGGAACTTGCTTTGTAGACCAGGCCGGCCTTGAACTCACAGAGATCCACCTGCCTCTGCCTCCTGAGTGCTGGGATTAAAGGCATGCACCACCACCACCACCCGGTCTGACTTAGTATTTTTGATGCTCATTTTTGTCTGAAGTGTTTTTATCCCTTGGGAACGAATTGCGTGTGTGTGTGTGTGTGTGTGTGTGTGTGTGTGTGTTTAGACTTTTAACCCTCTAGGATTCCTCAACAGTGATATGACACAGGTATCTTCCTCCCTGCTTTCCTTTTAAGTGTTTACCTCACCCATTTCTTCTATTCCATTTCCCTTTGTAATATTTTTTTTTTAGGCTTTCACTCTTCTGCCCTGAATGGCCTGAACTCATTATGTAGACCAGGCTGCCCCTAACACAGAAATCTGCCAGGCTCCTTTTGGAACTCTTGCTTATTAGCTTAATTACCTCTTGTCTTAGCTGAATTCTTGCTTGGCTTAATCACCTCTTGTCTCCTCCTTGGGCACCTTGCTCTGAAAAAGAAAACCTTTGACTCTCTATATGAGTCAGTCCAGATCTGCGAGGTCTAGCCCTGCATGCCTGTGCTCCCAGCCTGTGTGGAGAGGGCTGAGCACCTTCACTGTGTTTCCCGTGAGCACCTGTCCTGTTGGGCTTCTGTTCTGAGCTGGCAGACTTACCACACTTTTCCCTCTGCAGTGTCCTATGCAGCCTGTGTTAGGGTATGGCCTGTGGCTGGCATTTGTTCCTATTTGCTAATGTCCACAGGATTCTTGTCATTGGGTGTGTCAGAAATGATGTGTATGAGTGTTGGGTTTTGTTAACTAGTCTTTTTGTATTTCATTTGGTAAAAATATTTTTATTCAAAGAAGTAAAGATTTCTTTAGCTTATTTCACAGACATAAGATTATACTTTTATTTAAAATTAATAGCCCTGTCATGAGGC
Source organism: Dicrostonyx torquatus (assembly GCA_028555095.1). NCBI lineage: Eukaryota > Metazoa > Chordata > Mammalia > Rodentia > Cricetidae > Dicrostonyx > Dicrostonyx torquatus. The sequence goes on along the minus strand of JAQHUG010000707.1, from coordinate 109,282 downwards.
CAAGAGAATAAAATTGCCAAAGCTTTACAATTTGCATTTAATATTATTAAAGGTTAATTGTTTTATTGTGAAATTTCTAAGCATTGGAGAACTAATTGCCTTTATTAGTCCCTAACAAGTAACTCAAAGTTATCTGGAATATGACACACAACTGAGTATGTATTAGTACATTATTGGAAATCTCATCTCAAGGTCAGTCAGTTTTTTTTTTTAAAGATTTATTTATTTATTATGTATACAGCACTCCTTTCATGTATGCTTGCATGCCAGAAGAGGGCGCCAGATCTCATTACAGATGGCTGTGAGCCACCATGTGGTTGCTGGGAATTGAACTCAGGACCTCTGGAAGAGCAGTCAGTGCTCTGAACCTCTGAGCCATCTCTCCAGCCCGGTCAGTCAGTTTTTATCATTGGTTAATGAACTGGTTCAGATACTTCAGCATAAAAAGTGTTTCTGGCTCTGGAACATATGTTATTTGTTTTGTATATTTTTGCCTAGAGAATATAGAATACTTACTTGTAATAAAATTAGACACTGTGAATCCTGAGAACTAGAAACTTAATTACCAATCATAATCTCCCTGTTTTCATCCACTTGAAAGACCCCCTTGGTTTGAGAGTGTCTTGAAGCATATATAGATTTAATAAAACTTTTCAGTCATTGTATGTATGGCTCTGTATTGGGACTTAAAATTTCCCTTGTTTTCATCTTTTTCTGCTTTTAATCTATTGTAAAATAATTTGCTAAAATGTGCCTTTTATGTTATATGTTTACATGTATTCTTTTTAACACAAAGTTCATAGTTTCTTTTAACGGTGTAATAGAAATAAACACTTTTATATCATTAAATCACATCCAATCACAACAGTTTATGGTGTATAGTATTTCATTGTTTGTACTGTAGTTTAATTTGCTGGTTTATCATTTGTCATTTAAGCCTCTTCTACGTTTTGCTGTTACAAATAAAAGCATAGTAGACACTTTATGTTAATAGCTTTGTGTATTCAAGCTCATTTCCCTAGGTCTTCCCTAGGTATTCCCAAATAACTTGCCTATTTGTTTTGGAGGTGGGGAAATAAGAGATGCAGGGTGAGTTCAGACAGATTTCCTAAAAGGTTGTGCGAGGGGTAGGACTATAGCTCAGCAATAGAATGCCTGCCTAGCCTAGCTTACCAGTGCTGGCCTTGCTCTTCATCAACCCCATCCCCAGTCAACACCAACAGAGAGACGAAAGACAGAAAGAAAATAAGATGAATTTACATTCCTACCTGCATCAAAAAGGACCATACAAATAAAAATGCCAGCTAGCATCGTATACCACACAGCTGTGCAACAGTCAGTGAATGCCCATTGTAGCTATGGAATAAATGCCAATATCAGGGCACATGGTTATTTTATTTGCAGTAGTGAATGCTGAGTTATTGAGCAATGTCTGAGGCTATTCAGTATATGCTTACATTTAAGATATTGGGATAGGAGACAGTCTAGATAGACAAGAAATAGCATGCATGGTCACTCTAAAAGAGGAAGAGATTGGGGACCCAGAGGAGAACATCAGGGGCAGTGGGGCAAGGAGGGTATCACAAAGGAGTGCAATGGCTGTTGGGAATGTTGAGGAAGAGTTCTCCAAATAGACCAGGAGCCCAGCAAGTGGTGACACAAGATGCTTATACAGCATGTGTCAGTGCACAGGGCAGTGAGCATCATGGCTGCTTCTGAGGAAATGGAAGGGATTTAAAGATGGGGCTTTTGGATAGAAAATCACATTAAAAGATAAGAGACCAATTTACAAATGGCCTCACAGGCAAAGTGATGGACTTAATATTTACTTCACAAGTTAGGGAAAGTCTTTGCTGGGTTAAGTCAAGGGGTGGTTCAATTGAAGACATGCATAAGGATACTTATGTTTGGGGTACGGATTGTAAAACCCAACACTTCCTTACATTTCTTAGAAGAAAGCAGGCTGTTATGAACAAGGGGCAGTTTGGGGCATAGAACTTTCACCTGCTTCTTTCTTTCTAAAGAATGGTGTTAGCCCTGCCAGCTTGCTTTTCCCAACATGAGTTGATCATTTATTAAATGCCAGGCTCTTTGGTTAGTCTATGCTATATTAACATTTCCCTTTCATTCATTCATTCATTCATTCATTTTATGTATTTGTGCTTGTTTTATGTGTGCATGGGTGGGCTGGTCCATGAGGGATCTTGTGGGTATATTCTTTGGTCACTTTCCACTTGGATGTTTTGAGACAGGCTCTTTCTGAATCTGGAGCTCACCATTTTGGCTAGACTGTCTGGCTAGTAAGCCCCTGGGACCCACCTGTCCTTACCCCAACCCTCTTACCCCCAGTGCTGAGGTTATAGACGCCATCTGGCCTTGTTTTTAAGTGGGTGCTGGAAATCTGAACTCAGGCCCTCATACTTTGCAAACAAGCTCTACCCACTGAGCTGTCCTCCCAGCCCCTATGACATAATCTCCCCCTTTCAGTCTCTTTGGAAAGTGTATTTTTGAGAAGCACCATTCCCTCCTGCTCAGGGCTATTCTGAAAAGTCTTGTATATTCAGGAGGAATATTTTGTGGTCTTTGTAGTTTGTGCCTGGAGATGAAAGATGGTGTTCACATACTTAGTCCAAGTTAGATCCAATGCACACAGTAATGATGCATTGTCTCAGAGCACCTAAAACTTGCCTCTCTCAAAGCCATGCCCTGTGTGGTGTTGTTACGGTGTCTCCAGGCCTGCCAGAGTGGGATTCCATCAGGTTACCAATGTAGCAGTGACAGTATTGTGACATTCTGATGCCTCCATGCAGTTAAGCTTTTAATAATGCATTTAAGTCACAGTCTTTGGCCCTCATGCCCTTGTACTGTCAGCCAATCATGTTTAAGAAAAAAAATTGTTTAAAATTTTATATATAGGAAAGTATTTGCCTACAATTGTGTGTATTACCACATTTATGCAGTGTCTATGGAGGCCAGAAGTGGGTGTCAGATCCCCTGAGAGCTGTGAGCATGTGGGCGCTGGGAATGGAGCCAGGTCTTCTGGAAGATCAGCTGCTGCTCAAATAGCTCTCCCTCCTGCCTGTTTCACATTGCATGCTATTGTGCTAGTCATTTTTTCCCCTTGCTGTGACAAAATACTTGAAAAGGAAATTTTACGGCTTCATAGTTTCAGTCCATGGTCACTTGGCACTGTTTTGGGGTTCTAGTGAGGTAGAGCATCATGTCAAGTAGTGTGTAACAGGGCAGAGCTTGGTCATTCATTAAAAGTGCAGGGACAAAGCAAAAAGCATGGCATTGGTAGCCTGCTTCCTCCGTCTAGGCCCCACCTCTGAGTTTCTGCACCTCCTAGCCATGGCCACACATCGAGAGTCCAGCTGCGGATTCATTTGTTGACCAAGTCTGCTCACTCTCCAAGAGCCCCACCTTAGCACTGTGTTAAGCCTTCTTAACACACAAGTTTGGGGAGGACACATGAAAGCTTTATTACAGCGTAATCATCCTATTGTATTATTAGTTATCATTCTTCTATTGCACCTAACTCATTAATTAAACTTTATCAGAGATCTATATGCATACAGAGAAAACATGGTATATGATAGGGCCTGATACCTTGCACTTTAGCCATTATTGGGACTCTTGGAATGTTGTGCACAGAAGTGAGCAGGGTGTACCGTATGTATAAAATAATGTGCACACTGTTCTGCTCCTGCAGGCGAGGAGGCCTGGTGACCTGTGGACATGGGTGCGAAGAAGATTTCACTCTGTTCTCTCACCTCGATTTTATGCTGTTACTTCATTCAAAAATCATTTTAAAAATAAGCTATATTGGTGTAATAACATGTAACATGTCTAAGGAAAGTTTCCATTCAACATCATAAATTTAAAACAAGTCAGGAAACTATTTCGGCTATGCCCTCTACTTTAACAACCTTGGTTCCTGGTGTCTCTCACTTTTCTAATAAAAACATTACTCATTCATCAGCCCCCACACACACCCACACACAGAAATATAAAGAGACATCATCTAGACTGAAAAGGCGAACTTGCAGTTGAATTATCTGTACAACAAAGAGGAAGGCGGGAGCTGTGGAGCCGTAGATGTGAGACACTTGCTGAGATTAACCAGGCTGTGTAAATGCTGAATTCCATGCTGTGTTGGTTCTGGAATGTTTTCTTCATCAAGATTAGAGCAATGAGCGGGGATTACCACAGCGAGACAAGACATTCCCTTGGGACAGTCTCTACAAGAGGGTGCTGAATTATGTACCCAGGTTTCCTGTGTGGTGTACCCAGGCTTGTATGCTGTGTGTGACACCATGGCACCAGTTCTTGCTCTTCTGCTCAGAACTCAGGTAGTATGGTCTGTTTGGGAATACTTGGCACCCCTATGGTGTGTGTTGGCATTGCTACAGCCAGGTGGAATGTATGTGAAAGACAGGTGCTGATGTTACAGTGGCTTATTTAGTGAATGTGTCCATGTGTATGTTTTGAAAAGCCCCCTGCCAGTCTTCCATGACTCTTCTCATTATGTTGGGCATCTTATGGCTGGCCATGGAAGCCCCACAGTTGGTACAGATCGTATTTCTTGGGCACTTCTTAGTAACAACCGAAGGTATGCCCAGAATGGAGTTAAGCCATAGTGTATGTATTTGCAGTGGTCTTTGACAGATCTCACTGGGTGGGAATAAGAAACCCGTTACAGATCAGTCAGTGAGAGGGTTTGTTTTTAAAGTCAGAGACAGAAGGCCAGGCATCTGCCTCAGTAAACAGTTCTTCCACCTTGTCCCGAGGAAGCCCAAGGACACCACAGCTCTCTGCTGTGGATTTTGCAATGTCAGCACACCTGCGCCAGCTCTGTGACACATGCCTACCTCTTGCCCTGATGCTGACAGTTTCAGGCCCCTGGGAGTCGGGCGGGGTGGGGGGCAAGTACTAGGAGGAGGGGATGAGGAAGACAGTATTTCCCTTTAAAAGCCCGCATTGCTCTGTGTATTGATACCTTGTAAAATGCTTGTACTTTGGGGATGTAAAAACCGCAAACTCAGATGTGACTGTATGTGAAAAGGAACTGAATTTTGCTAAAACTTTGTATCATTTTGGAAGCACTGAAAAATTAAACTAAACGTTTCTGATGGCAAATACCCCAGACAGATTGGCTGCCCGTCTACTGTCCCTTAAATGTGAAGGCTGTTCTAGACTACAAAGCACTTGCTTTTGCTTGGCTTTCTAGAAGGTACATTTTGATTACATAACGAGGTAACTTTCCTTTGGCTTTGGAAAGTTAATTTTAGTAATTCAGACTGTTTATGTAAGAGTATGCTGAGGATTTCCCCTTTAGTCTGGAATTCAGAATTTGGACCAAGAGTCTAGCTTTGTGCTTCAAACATTGATACTCCTGTTAAATGTCACTTATGTGAAGGTTTTTTTTTTCTTTTGTAGGGGGAGGAAATAATTTATGTCACACACAGTTTCATATAACAGTTCATCATTTAAGGACATGAGTACAGGAAGGAACTCAAGCATGCAGAAGCCATGGAGGAGGCTGCTTACTGGCTTGACCATCCTGGCTTGCTCAGCCTGCTTTCTTCTTCTTCTTCTTCTTTTTTTTTAATTTTTAAAACAATCCTATTTTGCATTCCAATCCCAGTTGCACCTCCCCCTCCACTCCTCAGAGAGGGTGAGGCCTCTCATGGGGAGTCAACAAAGCCTGTCACATCACTTGAGGCAAGACCAAGGCCTTTCCCGTGTATCTAAGGTTTCCCTCCATAGAGAATGAGCTCCAAAGAGCCAGATCATGCACTAGCAATAAATACTGGTTCTACTGCTAGTGGCCCCACAAACTGCCCATTCCACACAACTGTCACCCACATTCAGAGGACCGAGTTTGGTCTTATGCTGGTTCCCCAGCTGTCAGTCCGTCAGTGAGCTCGAGTCAGCTGTTTCTGTTGGTATGCTCATTCTGCTCTTGGCCCCTTTGCTCCTAATATCACTCCTCCCTCTCTATGACTGATTCCAGGAGTTTAGCCCAGTGTTTAGCTGTAGATCTCTGCATCTGCTTCCATCAGTTACTATGATGACAATTAAAGTAGTCATCAATCTGATTACAGGGGAAGGGTAGTTTAGGTACCCTCTCCACTATTGCTTAGATTCTTACTTAGCTGGAGTCATCCTTGTGGTTTCCTGGGAGTTTCCCTGGTGTCTGGTTTCTCACTAACCCCACGGTGGCTCCCTCTTTCAAGGTAATTCTTTCCTTGCTCTCCCTCTCTGTCCTTCACCCAACTCAATCATCCTGATTCCTCATGTTCTTCTCCCTGCTCCCCTTCTCTCTTCCCCCCGCACTCCCCCACTCCATGCTGCCAATTTACTAAGGAAGTCTTGTCTTCAAGTAAATATTGAATTGTTCTTATACTTGGACTGGCAGAAAATGGAAAGGCCTTAGACAGTTGACTTGCTGAAATGAAAATCATCCTCTGGCCTGTTTTCTTGTCCACCCCACACTGACTTAACAAATGGATACAAATGCAGAATCTCCCAATCATAGGTTTAGGATGAATTGAAATTCCGAGACATCCAGGTATTATAATCGGCCTATGTAACACCTAACACTAAGTATATATATATATGTAATCTTTTACAGCATGTCTTTTTGACTGGGCCTGGTTGTTGGGCCTGTAATCAATACCAGCCATGTGGGAAGCTGAGGCAGGAGGTTTATAAGCTCAAGACTTGCCTGGAAAACTTAGTGATATCTTGCCTTGCAATTAAAAAAAAAAAGGAGTGGGCAAGTGTAGGCACTTGTGCAGCATACATGGGGTCCTGGGTTCAGTCACCAGGATAACACACCAACTGTCCAAAAGAAGTATCTTTATAGTATGGTTACTGTGATTGTTCATAACCCCTGGGGGTTCTCATTCAGTTTAGAACTAGTTATTAACTCAAGCTTGGACATCCATTCATCTTTGTCTGGTGATGTATAGGAAAGCCACTTAAGGTGTGTTTGACAGGAAGTTTTAAAAAGGATGCATGACCAATGAAACCTTGACTGGGTACTGAACCTTTAGCCTTGCTGGCAAGTGGTATCCCATGGAAGTCAAACATCTTTGGAAATGAAACTTGCACAGCACAAATGATCCACTTTGTTATTTGTATTTATTTATTTTTGTGTAGGGGTGTGTGTGTGTGTGTGTGTGTACATTTGCGTGTGAGGCGATAATTGGGTATATTCCTAAAATAACCCATATTAAACAGACCTGTTCTGGGCGGGCCGTCACGATGACTCGGTGGAGGAGCTTGCCCCAGTCCTGATGGCCTGACACCCACATGGCAGAAGGAGAGAACTTGCTACCGCAAGTTGTCGTCTGACCTCCACAGCGCTTCATGGTATATGCCTGCCCATCCCCACACAGAACAAAGAAATGAATAAAAAAATATCTTTAAGATGAACTGTTTTGGGGGCGTTCCGTGCTTTTGTGGTGTTGAGAGCCCCCTGACGAGTCTGAACACCTTTGGTCACCCTGCACGCATTAGGAATTGTTCCTGTTTCTCCGCCTTTCAGCTTTCAACAGCTACCAGTTTACCTTCTGTCTAGGTGTGTTTACCCACTCTAAATATTTTGTGTAAATATGATCTCTTATATTTGATTTCTGTTATGGAGTGTAATATTTTTACTGTTTATCTACCTGTGAGTGTGCATCTAAACAACAGTTCACTGCACAGATGCATAGACCGACCACATTTGGTTCCCTGTTATCCACTCACGGGCAGTTAGGCTCTTTGGCCTTCATGGCTGTCCTAAACAAGGCTGCTGCTGCTAGAAGCAGCCACATGGGTCTGCCCTATGACACAGCAGATTTATTTTGGACATTACCCAATGAGACCCTATTTCCCTGAAGAGGATGTCTGTATTACAACAGTTTTATTCCTAAGACACTGGCGGTGGAAGTGTTATGTCTTGAAAGGGGTCCTGTTTACATGAGGTATATACTCACTGAGTTGAAACCGGAGCTAATGTTTGATTTCACTGTTGGCAAATTTTAGCTCATTTTACAAGAGAGAATAGAGCAAACTGTGAATCCTAATTTTCAGCAACTCCAGCTGCTGTGCCAAACTAGGGAAACAAGAATAGAAGGAAACTAGTTAGCAATACATAAATCCGGAGAGGCGACAGTAGCTTGGCTCCTGTGGCAATCGTGGGGGTAGGTGGGAAGTGGTGTGATTCTTGGCGAACTCGGAAGGTAGAGCTGATTTGCTGTGTTGACAGGTATGACTGTGGTTGGCTGATGGACACGAATACTTTGGCAGGAAAGACAGTAATAAAGGACACTAAAGGATGGGGATGGAGCTGCCATTTAATGAGCTGAGAGAGCCTGAGGGCAGGTATGTAGGAAGCCTGGGAGTTTGAGTCTACTCAGATAGTTGCCAGAGATTAGGAATCTGATTGGAACTAGAAATGTGAAATCCAGAAATGTCAGCGTGGTAGTCAGGCCATGAGACAGATTGAGCACCAACAGAGTGGGCTAAGCAAGCCTGAGTACCTAGTCCCCTGAAAGAGGTAGATGAAAAGAAGCCAGCAGAGTGGGCGGGGCAGAGGCCTGGCCAGTGGGGGAAATGCAAATCACAAGCCTTCAGATCTTTTTACTTCCTCTAATTTTTTTACTTAATTTGAACCATTCTAATTGGCACAATCGTAACTCTGTGTGCTTGTGTGGAGGCTGTAGACAGGCACCAAGTGTGTTTCTTCATCACTCTTACTCTGAGCTCATTGACATCTAGGATAGCTGACTGGTAAACCCTAAGGGTCCTGACTCTGCCTCTCCCCTCCCCTCTTGGGATTACAGATGAGTGTCACAGCATCTGGTTTTTATATGGACAGTGGAGACTGGACTCAGGTTCTCATGCTCAGCATCTCTTTAGCAGTGGACCATCAGGAAGGCAGTGAGTTGAGGGATTTTAAAAGTGTTTTATCCTAGTATCAACTAGAGTACCCTGCTTAGGGACTGGCACATGAGGTTAATTTACCCTGTGTTGTTAAATGTATTTTAGGGAACTGCTTGCTCTGGGTACTGTGTGCAATAAAGGAGTGCTTGATGATTGTGTGGCTCCTTCTGTGGCTTGCTTGCATGGGATGGATGCATTGAGCAAAAGAATCATTTAACTGACTTCCTCTGATTGTATACCAGCCTCCAACAAGGTTTGTCTGCTGGGGAAAGTGGTTGTCACTGGTCACAGGACTCTGATGCTTCCTAGTCCTCTCTTGTAGCATGAGGGCCTGCTCTTTGGAGTTTCTGTCCCGCCCCGTCCCCCAGCCGTTTAGTCCCAGAGAAAATCACACAGAGGTCTCCATAAGATTATAAACTGATTGGCCCATTAGCTCAGGCTTCTTATTAGCTCTTGTAACTTATATTAACCCATTATTCTTACCTATGTTAGCCACATGGCTCAGTACCTTTCTCAGCAGGGCAGAGTCACATCTTGCTTCTTCGGTGATCTGGGAAGGAGTCAAGGAAGGGCTCCCTTCTTCCCAGAATTCTCCTGTTCTCATCACGCCACCTCTACTTTCTGTCTGGTTTTCCCGCCTATACTTCCTGCCTGGCCAATCAGTGTTTATTTAAAACATGATTGACAGAATAGACAATTCTCCCGCACTACCCTGTGATGTTATAACTCACTAAACACTGCCAAACCAGCATTCTGGTCAAGTCCATTAAGACGGGGTCCAGAGGTAGCTCAAAGGGGCCATTCTACCAAACCCACAAGAGTGTCAGTTTCTTAGAACTTCAACAAGCTACTGCAGTTCTCTTGTGGGACAGAAAGTACTTTTTTTTTTAAATAGGAGACATAGCTCTGTTGTACAAGGCTAATAGTAAACGTGTGTGAGGTTTTCCTCAGCTTGAAGTTTTATTTTGACAACCAAGAAAATGGAAAATGAAATCCTGAATGAAGTAGAATTTTATTCCTTCCCTCCCCTCTTCCCTTCCTCACTTCTATTTCCTCCTCCCCCCTTTTTTTGAGACAAGACCTAGCAATGTGGTCCTCTCTGGCATGGCACTTGCTGTGTAGCACAGGCTGGGTTTGACAGCAGTCCTTCTCTATTCGCCTTCTGAGTGCTAGGATTACAGGCAGGTGCCAGAATACCCGGAGCTCCCCTTCTTTCGCTCCCTCCTCTCCCCTTCTTTTGTCTTAAGTGTCAAGGTAAAGCTTATAGGAGGCCAGACCTATCTGTTACTTGTTGGCAATACAGAAAGGTTGCAGTTCCCAGCAGGTTGGTTGCAGGGCAGATCATGTTGATGGAAATGTCGTGTTCAGAACCCCAGAGGTTGTCAGTGTAATGGACCTGGCACTAGACATCATAGATAGGATCCTGGACATTGTTGAGGGATTGATGACTGAAAGAGGAATCATATGGTAAAGCACAGACCTGTGGGGGGGAGCTGAGGATGGGAAAGGGAAGCAAACACAATAGTCTCTCCATGTGCAGTTTGTGGTAAGCCAAGGATCATGACTTCTCTCTGTAGGCCAAGAGGTCAGAGCCAGTATCAGTAGGTGGAAATGACTGGAAGACAAAACCTTCGGTTCCATGTACCCATTGAGAACACTGGGTAACCTTTAAATCCATCTGACACCTCCTTCCTGGTGGAAATTTGGTTTTATGATATGCCCTGTACTCCTTTGTCTTTGAAGTGGGGCAGAGCCTAGCTGGAGTCTGTGTGATGGGGAAGGAGATGGGGGGGATGCATTTCAGACAGTCAGTCTGGAACCTTGTCCTGGCCAGTGACTGGACAGAAAATGTGGTCAAGCATTGTTTTTGAACCATTTGTGTTATAACAAAATACCAGAGACTGTATATTTTATTTTTCAATTTAAAAAATTCAGAAGAGGATTTGTTTATTTTTATTTATATATGCCTCACGTGTGTGTGTGTATGTGTGTGTGTGTGTGTGTGAGAGGGGGGGGGGAGAAAGCCTAACTATATGTGTATGAGTACCCACAGAAGCCAGAAGAGGGTATCAGACCCTGGAAGGAGCTGCAGTTGGAGGTGGTGGAGTTGTGAGTTGCTGGATGTGGGTAACTATAGTCCTCTGAAAAGCCTACTGTAGCATGAATAATAAAAATACAGAGACAGATACTTGGGTTCAAGCTGAAGATCAGAAAAGCAAAACAGCCAAGCCACTAGAAAAGTCTTCAAGGCTGGGAGACTGCAGACTGAGCCCAGAGCTCTGTTTCCTCCTGTTTTATATTCCCCTTTATTTCTGGGGTTAAAGGCATGTGAGGCATGTGGCTCCCTAGTTGTTGCTGGCCCGCTCAGCGGCTGGCTGCACCCGAAATAACCACGTGACAAACTGGATTCATTTAAACTCTGCCTGGCTTATTATCATTAGCCTTTTCCCGGCTAGCTCTCATAATTAAACTAACCCATTATAAAAGTTTGTAAGTCACCACGTGGTGACATACCGGAAGGGTCTAACCTGCATCCATCTGCAGCGGCGGCTCATGGCTTCTGCTCTCACTTCCTTTCTTCTCCTCCCAGAACTTCCGTTCTGTCTACTCCGCCCACCTAAGGGTTGGCCTAACTATAAGCCAGGCAGCCCTTTATTTAACCAATCAAAACACAGAAATACAGGTGGACCCTCCCACATTTCCCCCTTTTCTGTTTAAACAAAAAGAAAGGCTTTCATTTTAACATAGTAAAATTACATATAACAAAACAGTTATCAAGTAAGAATTACAGTTACAATATTTATATCTTTTATCATAACTAAGGAAAACTATAACTATAACGATCCATTCTTCAACTCCATCAAAGACTCCAGAAGGATATAATATTACCTAAGTAAACAAGAAATAAGCAACTTCTAAAACTCAGAGCACACAGTGAACCCACACTGCCACAAGCAAGCAAGCTGCAACATTCCATTCAGAAAACCCCACCGAAATGGTCTGTCTCCCGCCAGAGCCAGAGGCCACATTTGCGGCACAGACTGTAAACTGGTATTTTAAAACTGTCAGTTTCTAGTAGACCCGATCCACCATGGACTCAACTGCTTTAATCCTGACCCTGAGAAGGCAAAAAAGCCAGTGAAATGCTTTATAGCCAGAGTTCAAGCTGGCGGCACAGCCAGAAAGCCCCGTTCCAAAACCGCCAGAGCATTTGCCAAGTCAGGAAATCTCTCTTAAAGGAGCTATAGCAAGCCACCAGCCGTGCTAAACTTTATATCTGTATCTAGATTTCCTTTTTAAGCCCCCTCAGGTTTTACGTGGGGTCAGCCAATCACGTTGGGCGGCCAAACTGTTGTGATTAGGGGGGAGAGGGGTGCGGGTTGTAGGTTCCCCAGCGCCTGGCTCCCAAGCCCCCAGCTGCTGGCCCGCTCAGCGGCTGGCTGCACCCGAAATAACCACGTGACAAACTGGATTCATTTAAACTCTGCCTGGCTTATTATCATTAGCCTTTTCCCGGCTAGCTCTCATAATTAAACTAACCCATTATAAAAGTCTGTAAGTCACCACGTGGTGACTTACAGGAAAGGTCTAACCTGCATCCATTTGCGGCGGCAGCTCGTGGCCTTCTTCTCCTCCCAGAACTTCTGTTCTGTCTACTCCGCCCACCTAAGGGTTGGCCTAACTATAAGCCAGGCAGCCCTTTATTTAACCAATCAAAACACAGAAATACAGGTGGACCCTCCCACACCTAGTACTAGATTAAAGGTGTAGGCCACCACCACTTTGATCTGTTTTTACATTGATCTTGTGTAGCTCAGGGTGGCCTTGAACTCACAGAGATCCATCTGCCTCTGTCTCCTAAATCTTGGGATTAAAGGTGTGTGACCCCACTGCCTGACCTCTAGTGGCTTAGTTTTACCCTCTGTCTTCAGGCAAGCTTTATTTATTTATTAAAACCTAAATAGAATATCACTATAGGCTACAAGTTCTCTTAACCACTGAGCCATCTCTGCAATTCTGAGGCTGTATATTTTAAAGGAGAAGATTTATTTAACCTGCATTTGTGAGGTCCAGGGGCGCAGTTGTGGCATGTGCTCAGCTGGTGAGTACCAGTTGTGGTGTCACACACTGTGGTGGGGGTGCAGAAAGGAAGTGAATGTCTGTGAAGAGCACAGGTGCAGAGTGCACAAAGGGCCAGACTGCTTTTCAGCCACATACTCTCAATGCCCCATTCTGTTTGTAAGTGAGTACATATGCCATTGGCATATATTTGGTGCTCAGAGGACAACTTGCAGAAGTCCGTTCTTTCCTTCCACCATGTGAATTCCAAGATCAAACTCAGGTGGCAGCACCTTCACCCACTGAGCCATCTTGCTAGCCTAACTTTTTTTAAAAAAAAATCAAATATTGTTTCTGTATGCTGTTTTGATAATGTGTATTGTACTTTGAACATAATCACTCCCATTACCCTTTCTTGTCTTTGCTGATCCCAAACACTCCCCCTTTGATTTTTATGTTTTGTTTTGAATTACGATTCCACATATAGGAGAATGCACATCCGTTTTCTGAATCAGGCTTATTTCATTTAACCACAGTGATTTATAGTTCCATTTATTTTCCTTTATAATTCCGTTCTTCATTATGCTCGAATAAAATGCCATTGTGTGTGTATTTTTTGTTCATTTATCTGCTGGCTGGCACCAGGGCTGACTCTATAACTTGGTTATTTTTGAATAATGCTGCAGTACCATGTATGTGTAGATATGGCAATGAAGGATGTGGGCTTAAAGTTTAAATTCGTAAATCTTTTTTGTTTGTTTGTTTTTTGTTTTGTTTTGAAACAGGGTTTCTCAGTAGCTTTGGAGCCTGTCCTGGAACTAGCTCTTGTAGACCAAGTTGGCCTTGAACTCACAGAGATCCACCCGCCTCTGCCTCCCGAGTGCTGGGATTAAAGGCGTGCGCCACCACCACCCAGCAAATTCCTAAATCTTAATATAGCACTTGAGTTAGTTTGGTTATTTTCTAGCTAGATTAAGAACATGCTTACATGCTTGTTTTTCCTGCCTGATCTTCCTTGTTCTACTAAACCTTATCAGCACTGTATGTGGATCCAGACACTTGGTACCTGTGATTCCAGGAGGCTTTGGGGAGCTGCTTGCTGATGCAGACCGTGTCTCTCTAGTTCATCAGAGTAGGATGGTATTTAAAGCTTTTCGAAAATTTCTTTTTAGATTTTGGATTCTGGCTGTTGCTGTTTGTTTGTTTGTGCTATTGGAAGTAGTTTATATTTAGTGTGTTTAGACCTGAGCTGTTTCCTAGTGACATCGCTGTGTTGTGAGGCTGCTAGTAAAGAAACTGCCTGTCTAGGTTAGTCTCCTGATAGACTCCTGATAGCATCAGCTGTCATCTCCCTTTACATACGTTCTCATTGGGCTTTTATTGCGTGAAGAGACACGATGACCACCGTAACTTTTTAAAAAAATATTATATTAATTTATTTTTTAAAACAATCTTTTTTTCATTTCACATACCAATGCCAGTTTGCTCTCCATCCACTTCTCCTGCTCCCCCCACCTTCCACCCACCCCACCACTCCTCAGAGAGGGTAAGGTTTCCCATGGGAAGTCAACAAACTTTGGCACACCACTTTGAGGCAGGACCAAGGCCCTCCTCCTGTATCTAGGCTGAGTAAGGCATCTATCCAAAGAGAATGGATTCCAGAAATATCCATGCAAGCACTGGGGATAAATCCTGGTCCCACTGCCAGCGGCCCCACAGACTGACCCAGCCACACAACTGTCACCCACATTCGCAGGGCGTAGTTTGGGCTTGTGCAACCCTGTAACCTTTAAGAAAGGAAAACATTTAATTGGGGCTGGCTTACAGTTCAGAGGTTTAGTCCATTATCATCATAGCGGATGACATGCAGGCCAGACAGACATAGTGCTCATGGTGCTGGAGAAGGAGCTGAGATTCTGCATCTTGATCTGCAGGCAGGAGAAGGAAACTCACACTGGGCATAGCTTGAGTATAGGAGACCTCAAAGCCAGCTTCCACAGTGACACATTTCCTCCGTCAGGGTCACACTTACTCTATCAAGATCACGCCTCCTAATAGTGGCACTCCCTGTGAGTCAAGCATTCACACACAGGAGTCTGTGGAGGCCTTTTCTATTCAAACCACCACAATGTGTGCCTTCTAAAAGTCCTGTCTATTGGTGTATCTGGTGTGTAGTTAACTGGGTGTTTAATAGTGTTTTTTTTTTGTTTGTTTGTTTTTTAACAGAGTCAGCTTCAGCTTCTGATTGGGAGAAAACATTCACACAGGCATATGGGAGATAGGAATAAACGTCCCAAGCACTCACCAACAGAGCAGGGCGCTCAGTGAGTCGACACATTTGTAGAATTGAATAGAATAACACACACAAAAGCTGTTTGTAGACCCCACGCTTTTGTCAGGTGCTCACTGCCTTACAAATGATTGTTTATCATCCTGTGCACTGTTGGTGGGAACAGAAAGTGGTATGGCTGTTGTGGGAAACAGTATGGTTGCTCCTCAAACAAAGGATTGGAATTGCCAATCTAGAAATTTCACTTCTGGGTATACATACTGAAGAATGGGAAGCAAATACTTAAACAGATACTCAGGCAACTGTGTTCGCAGTAGCTCTTTAGTCATCGTTGCCTGAAGGTTCAGGCAGCTGCAAAGCTGCTGGATGAATGAGTGGAATATAACCCAGCTTCGGAAAAGCAGTTCTCATGCACATGACACCCGGATGAACCTTGAGGACTGTCAAACACACACACACCCCTACGCATTGCATGTTTCTACTTGTGAGGCATCTGGAATAGGCAGCCATCAAGTCAGAAAAGAGTGAAGATGGACGGGAGATGGTAGCCAGAGGATGTGGCTTGTGTTTTGCAAGGCGGAAACCTTGTTGGAGGTGGTCACCTACCAGTGCAAATGCACTCAGTACCTCGGAACTGTGTGCCGTAGAGATGGTGAGCATGGAAAGCCGAGCAGCAGCTCAGTTGCAGATTGGGCTTTGGGTGGGGAAGGTAAAAATTACCATGACATGGGGAGCTGAGGAATCTCTGGGGAAATAGGTGAAACAAAGGTGGCAGCGTGTAGATAATTATTAAAAACTGGATGATGGTTGTCCATCAGGGTGCACTGTGCTGTTTTGCTAATTGTGTTTATATTTGAACGGCTTCATAATTGCTTTAAAGTTCTTGTTTGTCATTCCGTAAAGAAGACCACTTGCCTTTTCCGTAAGGAACGAGTGCTTCAAGAGAGAGATGTGAGCTGGTCTGGGATGGAGTCGGTCGGCTCTTAGTGCAGAAGACTGAGGGGAGGGCAGCTGTGGAGGAAGGGAGGGAGGGGAGTTTTTCTGCAGGCAGATAATTGTGTGACAGCATGAGTGACTTGCAGAAAAATAAAGAACGTGGCGTCCTCTGAATGTCTGACACATGGGTGTCAGAGCTCTTCATTCCTACAGAACTCTCTCCTGAAGTTGGGTTGTATTTTTTTTCTGCTTTGAGAACCACAGTGTCTCAGTAAAGTAAATATGAGAAAGACCATGGCCAAGTTGTACCCTTAGCTGAGGAACACTTAGCACTAGATGAAAATCATAGACTGTCCTTCAAGGATCTACTAGTAAGGTGTCCATGATCCAGGGAATATTCACATCCACCCAGCACATGCAGGCAACCTTGAGAAGTTAGTGGGTCAAATAGATTTCTTTAAAAAAACATGAAAGTAGGAGAATTATGTTTGGAAGATGGGGTCAGAGGTCAGGGATATGGGTGGAATAAGAAGGGGCAACCGAGGGTGAATGTGGTCAAATGCATTATAAATAATAGTAAGTTGTCAAAAGTAAATGTGTAATTTTTAAAAGAAAGGAGAAGTACAATGGCATGCATTTTATGGAGCAAAGTTTTGAATTTCACCCCTTCCCCCCTAAAAGAAAAGAAAAGAAAAGAAAAAAGCTGGGTTCTGTGTTGTGGCTCCAAAGACAGGCAGTTTTTGCTTTCATCCTTATTAGAGTCTAATAGCCTCTTGCAGTCAACACAATATCTTCCTGTGATCAGGACCCAAGTATCAAAGACTCCTCTATTTCCAGCTTTACTACTGAGGCAGCCACATGCAGATCGAAACAGACTGGTGTGTGCCTACACTGAGCTCCATAGTGTGCAACCTGCTCTCTTAAGGTATTTTTTAAGACAAATTGTAGACAAGAGGTTTTTAAATTTTTTTCTCTATCAGTAGTATTTAAATTTTATGGCATTCTTACCTTTGATTATAAAGGAATATGAGTGCAAGACCAGGAAGAAGGCCATTTTGTTTGCGTCATATAAAGATGTTTGTGTTTAACTAATATGAGAGCTAATCCTGGGCACAGCTGTGATGAGCCGGTGGACTTTTAAAAGAAAGTCAGGACCTGGTGATTTGGCTCATTGGGTAAAGGTGCTTGCTGCCAAGCCTGATGATGTGAGTTGGCTCTCTGGTACTCATGTGGCATGGTGGAAGGAGAGAACCACTCCTCAACTTGTCCTCTGGCTTCCACATGTGGACCATGGCTTAATGTGTCCCATACACTAACTAAAGGTGTTTCGTTTTTAATTGACAGAGAGGAGGCTGGAAAGATACCTCAGCAGTTAAGAACAAGTATTACTTCTTATAGAGGACCCGAGGTTACTCCCCACCACCCACATCGGGCAGCTCACAACCACTTGTAACTTCAGCTCTATGAGCATCAGATACTTCTGGCCTCAGTGGTTGTCTGCACTCAAGTGCACATTAACACCCCCCACACACATTATTATAATTAAAAATAAAGTGACCCCCTAAAAGCTAGCAAAAAACTTTTATCAGCAGCTTGGTTTGTTAGTTAGTGGGATAATATTTTTTTCTAAAATAAGTAACTCTTGGGTTAGAGAGCTGGCTCAGCCATTAAAGACCAGGACTCACAACCAAAAATATAAAGAATTTGTGCATTTCTTTTTAAATTTGTACCCATAATTCTAGTGAAATTTGAGCCTATCATCTCCCCCATATCAAAATCAAGTGAGATTACTTGGTCCTTCTTTTTACTTCATAGAACATAGTAATTATAATTTCCCTGCTATAATGTACAAATGATGTTGGCCAGTAACTTTTAGCATGTACTAAAATTGTCAAAATGGAAAGAAGAGAATATTCCAAGAAGTTTAAAAATGATTCACCTATGACTCAAGGGTGTGTCAGTGACTGACAGGTGTGAAAGTTAGTAGCAGAGTGACAGTAGTGGTTGTTAACCCTAGGGAGCATGACCACATGACACATGCAGGGACTGGTCAGTATCAAGGACAACGATCTAAGGAGCAATAGCGTGGCTGGTATGCTTCTATTCACTAAGGAACGTTACCACTCACACATGCAGGGACTGGTCAGCACCAAGGACAGCGACACAGTGGCAGGCTGTTAATGGGGGTTTGTTTAAAGGAGTTTTTTGTTGGAGTTTCTGTATGTTTTGGCAGAGCCCAGAGAAACACCACAGCAAGGTTTCATTCTTGTGTTGCTACTTCCCGTCCGTAGTTTCCTTCGGAGATCGGTCCATCCACTGTTACAAATTTTGAACACTTCTGTGTGTGAGAGATACTAAGGGGCAAAGCCAGCAAGAGCCTGAGCTTCAGGCTCAGGTCAGGAGTCATTTCAAGAGTAAACAGGAGCTGTGACGTCTGAGCAGCTCTTCTGTCTGGGAGTGCCTAGCTGGCCTTAGGGGATAGAAGGACACCAAAAGCAAGAGGTGAGGTGAATTGAGAGTGACAGCCCAAGCCTTCTCTGTTGCCTGTGGTTGTTACTTGGGTTAGAACTGACTTTCTTCAAAATTGTCCCCACATCATCCAGCCCGATGTCCCAAGATACCACATTGTGGTCTCAGGTCCCTACCTGGGATGCTTTTGTTCATACTTTCTGCTTAGCCACCTCCTATCCAGCCCTTAGGTCTCAACACAGACACAGTTCTTCCCAGTCCCCAGTCAGGACTGTGTATGATCTGGGACCTACAAAAATGACTGGTCCTAGAGAGGCAGGGCAGAAAGACCAAATGAGGTCTTTTAGGAGTACCCTTCAGTCCTAGAATCTTTTCCGTTGTGAAAAGTAACATTTCAAACCAGAGAATGTGCCTGATGGTTTGACAGCAGCAATCACTAGCCATCTCATTTTACTCACAAAGCCCTGGTGTATTGTCATTTTCCAATAAACACTTAATGAATGATTAGATGTCATTGGAATATGTCCGTAACAAGTTGGTGATATACACAGGGGAGGAGATTGTGGCTTATTCTGGGGTCTGGCACTGTGTTTTTGCTTATGGGGTAGAAAGAAGATGGACAGAGGAAGAAGAGGTAGAGTAGTGCATGGGATAAAGTCTACAGGAGAAGTGTGCAGAGAGCCTGAGAGAAGAGCTGGCTCGACTTGAGATGAGGGAGAGCACTTTGAGTAGCAAGCTGCCATAGACATACATCGTCACCCTGGGCGACCACCGGAATACGGGCACCTGTGGGGTTTTTCCTATCCTTGCATGTACTTGTGGTCAGAAGCATTGTCCTTCTGCTATCCTCTGCTCAGGTCTGTTCACAGCTGATGTGGGGGCAGCCATGAGGATTGTGAAGTCAACAAGGGGCTTTCTGCAGCATGTTTTTCTTGGCTTCCTCCCTGAGAGACAGATTTTCTCAGTGACATTTTACTGGGAGCCTTAGCTCCAGCCTTGTATTCCATTTGTAAGGGTAGATATCTCAGAACAAGGCAAGATGGAACATACTGGCAGAGGTACTGGATTAGAGTCTGCCATCTCTGAGAGGGCTGTCAACTGCATGGGGTTCCTGGGTTGGTTGTGTCTCTGGGTGGAAGATCACTAATTTTGTGGTACACACTGTGCTACTGAGTAGCTTGTCAAGACCTTGGAAGTAAAAAAACCAAGCCCTGTGATACGTTGACATGCACCATGTGTACTGGAGCTTGTAGCATAAGTTTACTTTGCCTGGGGTGTGTAGACGAAGGATATTGGAAGAAGCAAGAAGTGGTCAAATTAAAGAAGCATGGTGCCCAGGCCACATTAGCAGTTACGATCCTCAATTCTTTGACACCTGAGCTGTACGTGAATTCTCACAGTAAACCTGATGGACAGCCAGCAGTTTCTATCCATTTTCAGAAACCCAATTTGTAGAATTTTGAAATGCTTAGTAAAGCACCCAGGGAAACTTATTATACAGAAATTATACTCTAGAACCATGAAGTGGTAAGGGAAAAGCTCTTCTTCTGGGAAAACAGTCTTGGACAGCCATCCATCATGTGTTTCTTTCCTTCCTAAAACCCTGCTTTGGATAAGCAAATGGCTTATGTCTCTTTTTGGCAGCAGCATTTGTGTACCTGCTGGTGTGCCCAGGTCACGCCTCTATAGCAGCATAAGAAGTGGCAGCTTCAAACCTACTTCCTTGTAGACATTATGATTGTTTTCTTTGGCCATTTGCATGTTGACAGTCATGCCACCGTATACCTGTTGTATAAAGTCTCTGTAAATATTTTCACTTATAGGAGAGAAGAAATCAGAAGGATCTAGTACTGGAACTCAGATTGTGGTCTAAACTGGCTTTTGCTGTGTACTGAAATATGTCTCTTTTATTGCTATAGTCTCTAGGATTTTTCTTTAAATCATAAAGGCATGTTGAATTTTGTCCATTTTTTTCTGACAAAATATAAAGAGGTGTCATGTGCTTTGTGTCCCTGCGTCTGTTTTTGTGGTGGATTACTTTACTGGTGTTAAATTTATCCCTGCATATCTGTGATAAAGCCCACTTGATCATGGTGAATGATCTTTTTGATGTGTTTCTGAACTTTGTTTGCAAGTATGTGGTTAATAATTTTTGCATCTATGTTCATCAGGGAGATTGACCTATAATTACCTTTTCTGTTCATTTATTTATTTAGTATAGACTAACTTGAGGAGTGTTGATGTTAGTTCTTCAAGGCTTGGTAGAATTCTGGGCCCATCCATCTGGCCCTTTGCCATTTTTAGTTGGGAGAATTTTAGTTACTGTTTCTATCTCATTGGTTGTCATGTTTAAATTATTAGCTTCCTCTTGATCGAACTTTAGTAGGTCATATATCTGGAAATCATCTGTTTCTTTTGCATTTTCTAGTTTAGTAGAATGTATATTTTTAAAGTACATTCTTATCAGTTCTTCAGCTTTCCTCAGTGTCTGTTGTAATGTCGCCTTTTAACCTTTCATTGTGTCTATTTGGTTTTCTATCTCTTCTCATGAATTTAGCTAAAAGTTTGTCTCTTTTCAAAGAACTAACTTTTCATTTTATTAATCCTTTATATTTTTAATTTTTATTTCATTAATTTCAGTCCCAATTTTGGTTACCTCCTCTCATATAATTTTTCTGGATGTTGTTTGTTCTTGTTTTTCCAAGGCATGCAGTCATTAATTTGAGATCTCCCAAAAAATTTTGATGTAGAGCCAGCACTGTAAACTTCCTCTTAGGAATCACCTTTATTGTTCCCCATGGGTTTTGGTATATTGTGTTTTCATTTTCACTGTTTTAGGAATTTTTTATTTTCTTTCTTGATTTCTTTTTCAGTGGCCAATTATCATCCAATACCATGGATTTTAGTATCTATGGGTTTATATACTTCCTGTAATTTTTACTG
This sequence comes from Dicrostonyx torquatus, assembly GCA_028555095.1. Classification (NCBI taxonomy): domain Eukaryota; kingdom Metazoa; phylum Chordata; class Mammalia; order Rodentia; family Cricetidae; genus Dicrostonyx; species Dicrostonyx torquatus. The sequence continues at coordinate 87,648 of JAQHUG010000707.1, read as the reverse complement.
GAGTTTTGTAGGTCAATTTTACCCAGATAAACATCTCTTTCTATTGGTTTGGGAAATTTTTTTCTTTGGTTTTTACTGAAAATATTCTCTGTGTCTTTATTACGCATTTTTTTCCTTCTGTGACCATAATCTGAAGTCTGGGTCTTTTTTAGAATTTTGATTCTATTAGTTGTTTAATTTTTCTAACTCACTAAAATTCCTTGGTCCCATCTTAATGGAAGCCACTGTGACATTCCTGACAAAGCAAATGGAGTTTTATGTTGCTGTAATTTAAGACTAAGTATAAACCAGGTGGAAGCTGAGATGGGAGGCCAGTTCAAGGCCAGCCTTGTCTGTGAAGTTTGAGGGCAGCTTTTCCTTCCAAACCAAAGAAAGCTAAAATGTGCATTCAGGTGTCAAGATGCCCTATCATCAAAGGCTGCAACCAAAGTCAGTGTAGTTAAGTTACAGGATTGAAACACACAGGGTGTACTCAATCATGCTGTTTGTTGTGGTGGTCTGTAATTTGAATTAAAAAACCAAACCTAACACTCGACGCAGAAAAGGGGACAGGCATACAGCTGTGACTGTAGCACAAAAGTGAATAGCCAAACTAAGGGGAGGTGTGGGCTCTGGGGAGGAGACTGGAGCTTCCCAGCTGCACTTGTCTGTCTGTCTGTCTGTCACAAAGACTGGTAGGAAGGCGAGTTAGGAAGAGGTGCAGGCTGAATGATAGCTTCTCTGTTGATGCAGGACAAGTTTGGAAGTTTGAGGTAAACAAGGCTTAAAGCAGAAATGCATACCTGTTATTTACCTCTTCTGAATGTACTTCAGATAACCAAGAGGGCCTTGTGACATGGGGAACAGGAAGGATGGGCTGCCTGTAACTAGTAGCTGCCAGATTTCCTTGATTGGAGTTTGCATCAGAGTAGAGAACCACATGGGCATGGGCCTGATCTGATTTGCTTAAGATTTGCCCATGACCAGAATTTAGATTATCCCTGTAGTTATTATAAATATTTAATCTTAACGTATTACTTTAAAGCACAAGTCTGTGAACTTTCGTGTCAAGCCAATATAACTTACTAACATTTGTCTAGAGTTTAAATTTAGTTGGACCTCGTGTAAAGTTCTAGAAGATGAGCTGACTTAAATATGTGCTGGCTACTATTGCAAGACGAAGGTAGACCTTAAGTTGTACCACAGAATTAAAGCATGCCATTTGATACACACAGCAGACAGATGTGAAACACCCAGCAGGAATGTTGATGCAGATGCTGCTTGCTAACTTAGGAGCTGTGTTTAACTTTGGTATTTATGAATGGAATTAAAACCTGTAAGCTGTTTGTCTTAGTTATACCATAGGGAGAGCTGATTCCAGTGTGACTAACTGCCAGCAAGATTTCTGAATTTTACATCATAGCTCCAGCTAACTGAAGTAATGCATAAGTGACTTTTGGTCATTTTGATTTTCGAAAATAACCCAAGACATGTTTGGGATCAGAGTACCCCTGTGTTCCAAGAGAACAATGAATTTCAAGACTAATGTAGGATTTTGAAAATCATGCTTGGTCCTGAAGTTTAGAGGTTAGTGATGCAGAGCAGAGATATTTGGGGGTCTTGGTGGGTTTTGTTTGAGTCCCATGGTCTCTTGCTGTCACTTCATGGATTTTGCTGTCTGTCTTTCCTGGTGGAAGCAGCAGCCCTACTGCCCTGGGTTAGCTGGGACCCCATCTGTGTACTTGGCTTTGCCATCTAGGGCTCAGGCATACTCTATATTGGTTGGATGAGCCAATGCTTGCTTTCACTGGAGAAGCGGTCAGTTTCCATATACTTAAGCACTGCTGTTTAAACCAGTTCTGAAAACTCTGTTTTTTATTGTCAGACCATTGTTGTGACTCAACATTGTACTTTGCTTTCTTGCCCTGGTATGTATGTATGTACAAATATATGTGTATATAAGTAACAAAGTTAAATTGTTGTTTAACTTCACTAATGCCATTAACAAGTATAAAAATAAATGTATCATAATTTCAGAAAATGAGTGAAATACTCTGGCTTTGTAGATTAAACTTGGGGTTCAGTGATTGTTATTGTTCTAGCCTTTAAAGGCTAGAAAGGGGAACCTTCTAGGGAGACTGGAGCTCTGATGCTGTGTACAAACGTGTGCGCTTTCAGTTTTCAGACATAAAGTTGCTTCTGATGCTTTGTATTTTAGTGTCACGTTAGAGGTTTCATTCCATGATCATTTGCTCATTCACATGTGTTTTTATTTTTAGCTCTAAGCAAAAGGCATGAGGCCTCAGCTGAAATGAGGTGGTTTTGAGGTCATCCGATTTCTAGACGTGTGCGGTCACCTGGTCCTGAAAGTCCTCCACACAGAATGGTAATGGCAAAATCTAAGGGAGGGAGAAGGGCCTCGTGTCCCCACCTGCCCCTAGTACGGTGCCTCCCCTAGTACGATGTAAAAATCCTTAACTTAGCAATGCTCCTGCCCTAGACTGGGTCAGGTGTTGCATAACAACAGCAGCGATAACATCAGAAAATCACGGGCAAATCAAATGTTTCAGGTGTGTGTGAACCAGTTTTTATTTTCGCTTAAATAGCAATAAAATATATGCCATATGAAAAGCCTTGAGCCCCTAGGAATTTGCATACTGAAAACTAGTAAGATTTGCTCCCAAACACAAGGGAATCCAGGCTTCCCTAGTATTTTTGATGAAAAAAAAAAAGAATTCTTGCCAAACAGTTCTCTCCTAAGATAAGAATTTTAATGTTATGTCTCTGTGTGGTTTATTTTCAAAAGGTAAATCACCTTTTGAGAATCAGTGATTTTTTTTTAATTTAATGATATTACATGTATCTGTCAGCTCTACTTTAATTGTTACTGCTCAAAATTTTATTTAAATAGTTTTTAGTGGAAGGGAGTATAACTGTAGTGTATATATGTGTGTGTGTATGCATATTTGTTAATATTAGTGAAACTTCCTTGGGAAGGTGTCATCTCTCTGTTGCTTGTTTTATAAACAGTGCTTAGAGAAAGGACTAGGCTTGATTCTGAGACAGACTAAGATTCTTTGCTCAATTTCAAAAGGTGTCTGAAGTCATTAGCTCAGAGAAGGGGTTCCCGGTGTCATTTCATATCCTGCACTAGATACAGGTACCATTAGCTCCTGAAATAACTCCCAGGTTTGCTGCATTTTAGCCTAAGTCATGAAGTTGCTTCATCACTGAGCTCTAAGAGGGGGCAAATTTCATTCCAGTCTAGCAGGTCACACAGAAGGCAAGTTCCAAATTGTTTGTTCCCCAGTGGACAGGTTCATTTTAGAGCAGTGCCATGTTGCTTTACACAGTTCCTTTTATGGACGCTCTTCGGCCCTTCTGTGCATTGCTTCCTGTTGGCTTGTAGTGTTCTCCCAGCCTGTGATCTTACATGTCGGGAGTCGCAAGACTCAGGGAAGACTTCCCTTCACATCTGTGACACTTTATGATGAGAGAGAGTTGGTCACATGCACCACGATAAAGCCTACCCTTGAAGCTCTGGCCCCAGCGGGTCATCCCAAAGAACTGCACTCTTGTTTGTGTCTCAGCTTGTCCTCACTGGCCAGCCTTGTCCTGTTTTAGACAAAACCAGTGGGTTGTTCCTTTGTGCAGGGTTATGTGTCTCGGAAGGGAGAACTCTGAGCTCTTGGCTTTCTATAGAAAGGCCATGCTCTGACCTTAAGTGGCATGGTCTCTAAACAACAGTCGAGTGGGTGATGGTTCATTTTTGTGTATTAACAGTGTCTTAATAAGAAGGGGCAGAGCTGTATATTTCTGTAGTCTTAGTCCCAGCACTTTCGAGGCATCATGGTGAGAGACTGCCCTAGGTGTGGGGTGTGGGAGAGGGCATTAATGAGAAACAGTTCTTAGCATTGCTGATGCCTGTATGTTTAGACATTGTAATTTCTAGCAAGTCTTCGTGCCCATGCCTGTTATCCCAGCACTCCAGAGCAGAGACAGATTAATCTTTTTGAGTTCTAGGCCATCCTGGTCTACATAGAAAATTCTAGGCTGGCTAGGGCTACATATTGTGTTCTCTCTCTCTCTGTGTCACACACACACACACACACACACACACACACACACACGACTAGTGCCATTGAAGACTCAGAAATGTGCAAAGGTGATGACCCAGCAAACATTACACAAGCAGGTGACATGAGTACAGTTGGGTGTTTGTTTTACTGTATGGAAGCTGCTTTGTTTTGAAGTAAAGCCTAAGAGCCAGTGTAAGACGAGTGAAGCATTAGTGGTGAAATGTTTGAAGTTTATAAACGTAAATATTGACCGTTTCTGAAAAAGTCTTTTCTTTTGCCCTTGTTTAATTTATTTTCCCTTTTTTGTTTTTTAGGTTTGCAATTTTTTTTGGTGATGGCATGTTCAGAATCTTGGATCCCTAAGTTGAATATTGGAAATATGTAGGAGCCTTGGAAATTATGTTGTTTTCATATTTTAATGTTTTGGTAGGTGAATCAGTAGATTAATAAATGTCTGTAAAAGAACTCTACTTGTAAGCTGACAGATGTGTTTCAGGACTGTCGTCTGCGTGCTATGCTCTGAAGACAGTCTGCTTTGGAGGTTCTCTGTGGACCCCCTCGTGGTCTGGGCAGTGGGCTTCCTCCTGCCGTGTTTTGCTTAGCTGGGCTTCCTTCCTGCCTACCTTGCAATGTGAGTGCCTTGGATCACAGGCATCATTGATCAGGGGTTAAGAAGAGAAGAGAAAACATCAGGTAACAGTCTTAAATGCAGGAATTACAGAATTTCTACTTGGAAATCACCTCACAAGATGTGTATTAGAAACACGTAGACTCTTTTTTTTTTTTAAACAAATATATGTATGGCCAAATGCTGCCAGTTCTTAAAATTAAACATTATTGTGGATCAGAGGTGCTCACACTGAGGGAGTAAGGCTGTTCACTGTCACCTCCTTCCTCTCTCCCTCTCGTCAGGTGGGTGAGCTAGTGGGAAGGGGTCAGTGGTCTGTGTAAAGGGAGAAACCCCGAGAAAAGGCCTCAATTTCCTGGAAGAATTAATTTTCTAAACAACTATAACAGCAACAGATTTGGCTTCCTTCCAGGTATGGGCTTCTCTCATGTAGAATGTGGGTGAGGGAGTGTTCAACCACCGACAGATGGGTGCGTGGTATCGAGCGCAGATTACAGTGGCTGCAGTCGGAGGTGGTTGGTTGTCTTTTGCCTGCCTCCCCTGCACCTGCTGGAATTTCGAGACTTGAGGATGCTTAGTTACTTCAGTAACTAACTCTGGAGCTTAGTTATTCAGTGGTCAATAGGAATGCTCTCCACCCTAACTGGGGAGTAGTGACTGTAAAGACCACAATTAGAACAGCTTGGAAGGATGAAGAAAATTCAGGAAACTGCTCAGGAGAGATCATGGTGAGTTCTATTATTGGTGAGTTGTCCATTGTTCCTGAGTCCTTACATGTCTGTAGCCACAGTAACCCTCAGATTTCTGTTGGAAGGTTTTCAGAAACTGAACTGACTGTACTACTGCCAATGGCTCCCTTCTAATTAAAATTTAATTACGTCATTTCCCCCCTTGCCTTTCTTCCTGCTAGCCTGCTCCTCTCTTTCCAGTGGGATGAATTAGATGATACTTATTTAATAGAAAGCACACTGGAAAACACTCGGTAGCTTTTTTTTTATTGTTACATATCAGTCTCCACATGTATTGTCTATTTAGCTGCTTTCTGATTACAACTGGCTTTTAAAAACTCTCCTTCTGTGGTACTTCTGTCAATAGAGGTTTCCTTTTAGCCAGTTCTAGCCACAGTATTGATTGGACCTGGGTATCTGATACACCCAAAAGGAATTAGCCAGCCAGGAAAAAACTTTGTTCCCTCCAGAATAAATATTTTAAAGACCTTCTTAGATTCTGAAAACCATGAGTTCAAATGAAAGAGACTTAAAGAGAAAACCTTAGGAGCCTGATGGTGCAAAATGAGGGTGAGCTGCACTTGGAACTCCACAGAGCAGGTCCAAGGGAACAGAGTGCATCCTAGGAGGGAAGAGAATGCTGGGATGTCATGTGCAGGAGGCATTCCCTGTTGTCACGGGTAGCTTTCATGAGCATGCATGATATTTAAGAGTAGTCAGGCCAGTGTTTGGAAATATTGATGTATCGCCTAATGGTGAGTTTGAATTATTCTGGCATGTTCTAAAAATCTTTGTGACTTAATGGTTAATTTAATTTCAAATAAATACTCTAAATAGTAGAGAAAATACATTATCAATAAAATTCTTTTGTGTCTGTTGTATAACTTTATAAAATAATATAGATTACCATGTATAGTGGAGAACTGAGGGCATGGGTATGGTCATAATGGCCACCTCCCAGAAGCTTTTCAATAAGACGTTAGGACTATACTCATTTTTGTTTTCCCTGTAGTATTGATGAGAGACCATTTTAGGGTGTCTGTCATAGGAAGTTTGTCTCTTCCTGGGTGACCATGATTCATGGCCTTGTTACATCATATTCCAAAGAGTAACAGATCTGTGAGCATTACATAAACTAACAGAGGGACCTGGAGAAGGTGAGTGGAACAGCAGCCTACTGTGGTGGGGACGTTGTAGAGAAATGCCAGCTGAAATCTGTTGGAAGCTGGGACGCCTTCACCAGCACAGCCACAAAAGCCGAACATAGCTGTGTAGTGTCTGCACAGACAGGCACATTGCTGTGTGAGGATGCCTTGATATATGGGGTCCTTGTCCCTTGTTCTGACCTTGATCTCCTCCTTCAGTGGTTCTCTGCTTCCAAAGGCAGGGCTTCCAGGGCTTGAAGGCCGTCCACTGCCTCTTCACACAGAGACCTGCGACCACAAGATGGAAGCTACTCCTAGAGCAAGGGAGTAGATCCTGCAGAGGCCACTCCCTCCCTAGAACAAGTGGAGAATGTGGAGCCTGAGGCACAGGGCATGGTGGTGCCCTCTGTGGATGGATGTTTATTTGTTTGAGTAGCAATGCCCTTGAACATGAGCACACCTGCCCCCTAAATTATTGGAAAGGTCTTCTCAAGTGTGACCATATATTATGTCAAGATATCAAGTTCTTGGTGTCAGATATTAAGTTCTGTAATAGTAACAAGAGATTTGAGACTCCATTGTGACTTGTAAATCTGAAGCACGTTTTCAGGAAAACTGCCAACACTCCCAGTTGACTGGTTTGCATCCCTTTTGGCTTTTCCAGAGTGTGGTCCTTTCTGAGTTTGTCAGCTGGGAGGAGATACCCTCCGCTCTCCGTTTCCTCGGTGACTGCCTCTGGCTTGCACCACTCAAAACCTAACTTGTCAGAGAGTCCATGTGAACAGCCTACCTTTTTCCTTGGTGCAATCTTGGGTCACCTCCTTGTTCTGTCAGTTGCTGGGAATTTCTTGTATGGTACAGCTTCACTCTGAAGGTGAAGTCAAGAGACTTGAAAAAAACGCTGCTCTAAGTAGTCAGAAGGGAATCACCAGGGTGACACCAGCAGAGCATCCTGGGTGGCCTGCTGTTAACTAAGATGAATTTGACTGTTATTTAAAAACTGAATGTATAGACATAAAGTAATCACATAAGATGTATCGTTGATGTCAGACCTGTCACCTGAGGCATTTCTCTCTGTGGTCTAGAGTTGATGACCCTTTCTGCTGCAAAGGATCCAGGTCAGTTAATCTGACTGAAAGATACCATTTACTCAACTTCTGAGGCCTTTTCATGTCTCCTTTGAAAGTTTGCTACTTTGTACTTCCTTGGTTTCACATCCACAGGAAGAGGATCCTGGAAGAAGAGCTTGAATTGATCCGTGACTCAAATTCATGCTTTTTTTGATGACAGTAAAAACAGCACACAAGGGGTTTAAGAGTCTTTTGGAGTTCTCCTGCATCTGTCCTGTTCATTCTTCCTCTGCAATTCCATCATGGTTCCTTCTAGCACTTCAAGATGGCACTGTTTGGCTCCCAAGCCCTGAGTCTACATAAAAGTATCCGCACACAGTTCAACCTTCTTTCCCATCTTCAGGTTGAGTTCTGCTGGGAACAGGAGCTTCGTGATTCATTCCTGGTGTATTTCCATCTTCCTTCCTGAAGAGAAGCAACACTTCCAGACACAGCACCTTGGCTGTCTAAGGGATGCTTCTAAAAAGCTCACAGAACTGTATTCTCATTGTGCTTGTCACTGCTGTTGTGGTCTCCAAGGAAAACAACTCCAACTGCCATGCTATGAAGCCAGAAGGAGCCTTGCCTACCTCAGGCATGGGAAGACCCAAAGCTGACTTAGGATCATGGAAACTTGCTAGAACCTGAAGAGAACTAGAGGATACTCCTGTGTGTCCCTTGGTGACTTCAAAACAAACAAGCAAAGACACACATACACACACACACAAAACCAGATCACATAGAGAAAGTGTCTGTCAGCAAGATTTGTCCAGATTATAAGCCAGGATTTTCGGCCCACATAAACACACATTGAACCTACATTGACTGGTTAGATGTGTCTTTGTAAGCCATCACGTAATCTTTGGAAAACCTTGCTACACGAATACTAAAAAATAAGATTTCAAGTTTCTTACATACACATTTCAAAAACCATATAGATGTGTTTTGTGGATAGGCTATACTGCTGGTAATAAATTTCTGACTCTTTTTTATAAAAATAAATGGTTTGATTATTTGTGGGGGGTGGTAAGTGCGTGACTGGTTTTACTTTTCCTATAATAGATGCATATTTTCTGTGGCTGCTGCATATAAATTATGTGGTCAGGGGTCATGTGTTTTCTCCAGAGTCCCTAAGCGCTCGGCTGTAGTCACTAAATGCTTAGAATACTGTGAATGTATCTTAAGGCTTTCTGTGTATGTGGAAAAGTTTGTCCAAGTACAGTGGCTTTGTGCTCCAGAAGAGATTTTAATAAATAAGGATGAGTGGGGTATGTGGTTCAGAGGAAAGGGAAAGACCCTCTGTCTGGAACGAGCAGTGGATTTGCTGTGTGCTGTGACTCTGAACCCTGTCAAAGGGGCTCATGGTTACTAGAACTCCTGCATGACTGACAGGGGACTTCTGCCTGCAGAAGAATACTGGGAAAAGAAATGCAATGGCAAGCAAGCACTTGGGACAGTAAAAGATAAAAAGACTAATTTGCGTGTCAGTCCCAGCACTCCAAAGACTGAGGCAGTAAGAGCCCCCTGTTTTAAGGACAGTCAGGACTATAGAGTGAATTCCAGGCCAACAGCTCTCAAAAAACAAATTTTATACCCCTCTCTACCATGTGCCAGGGTCATAAAATTAAAAGTTTATGCTATTGAGTTCTCTTAAAGGCCGTTATACAATTTCTCATTGGTCTTTGAAGTCAAAATCCTGGGAGACTTTATTTCTTGGAAGTATAGGTTAATATTAGCTTGTTGACTGAGTTTGGTAATGAGTTTAAGTAATGGACTTGTTTAACTTTCAGGTCCCTTATTAGGGTTTCCAAGAACAGTCTGGGTGGGTGGGTGGATGGGTAGGGGTTGACTGTTACTTTAACATGCTGTTTAGCAAGCATCTTTGTTTTGTTTTTTTTTTTTTTAAACAAATCTGACTTTGTAATAGTGTCATCCTGTTTGAGCCAATACTTGGCCAAGAACTTTCTGGAAATCTCTCAAATTACCAATATGTTAAAATTTAACTGAAAACTCAAATGATGCAAAGACTCATGATAACACAAACTTTTAGGAAATGATTTATATCACACTGTGGAGTGTGTGTGTGTGTGTGTGTGTGTGTGTGTGTGTGTGTGTGTGTGTGTACACCCGTGCACGCATGCTACAGCTCAGATATGGCAGTCAGGATAGTTACAGAAAGCAGAGCTCTCCTACTATGCCTTGCAGGGATTGGACATGGGTTGTCAGGTTTGTGTGGCAATGCTAAGGCATCTTTCTGGCCCTGATTAATCAATTTTTAACATTTCTGCTTATCTATAATATTAAGCTTAAGGCTGATTTTTGCATGCCATTGTCTTCATTAGCTAGATTGTTTTTGTTAATAAGTTTAAAAGAACTTAACCAAAATACACTGAAGGAAAAGACACTAATATGTCCATGTTGCCTTTGAGAGGTGCAGTCATCTTCACCTTCCCAGTGTAATGGTATTTTCTGGAAAAACTTAGTGCTGTAAGTTTTATCTACTTGGGGACCAACCCTTGTGCTAAGTGTGTCAAGGAGCCAGTTTCTGGAGAAGACATATATTCCTTGTCTTCTTCAAGAGTAGAGTGCGACCTCTGACCTGGTGCACAGCACTCTACAGTTTCTTCCTAACTCCCTCTACCCAGGACGGTGCACAGTTCTCCCTGAGTTGCACACCAGAGGAAGTTTGTTCTACTGTGTTTTTCTAAGATTTTTTTTCACCTGAAGAGATTCATTGTTGAATTCTTAAGCCCTGGGCTATAATTAGTGAGGGAATCGCTTCCTCCATTCTTTGGGACTTAAAAGTAAGAATGAAATTACCAAATAAATGAACTTCGCTGGAGGGGTGTCTTGAACTGTGTGTCACATTGCACTGTGACCTCCTGCGGGGCTGCACCGCCATCATACTTCATGGAAGGTGTTACTTACCATCAGGGTTTTGAGCCACTTTTAGTGTTCCCAAAATTGAAGCAAAGACACCTATTGAAATACTAATTAAAATACAACATCCAGAACTTGGTAGATTTGTGATTTTTGCTTTGGTGAGGAAACACAAGTTTCTGACTGGATCTTTGATAGCAGTCTCAAGCAGGAGGCTTAACTGTTTCTCTGCCTTCCAAGCCTTGTGCATTTGTGGTCAAACGATATCTCAGGTTTCCCTTAGAAATTGGAGTGATGGGATTTTGTTTGCCCCCTTCCCCCCACAGCTTGAGTTTTTCCCATACCCTCTGTAGAAATCCAAAGTCCTGATCACAAAACAGGTTTTTGTGCAATTTTAAAAACTCTATTTGTGGAACCTTTAGAGCATAACAAAATATTGAAGAACAACCGGGCTGGTTGGCCTGTGTGCCACAGGGAGCCCCCAGTTTCCATTTGGCTTGATTCAGCAGTTGAAGTTCTTGATTTTACCAAATTGAAGGCAGATGTTGGAGTGCTGCTTTACCTGTCTGCTAGCATAAGCAAAGAAATGTTGCAGCTCTCCAGAAAGCATTGTAGCAAATTGTAGGTTTCTTACTTACAGATTTTGATTTTTAGACTTCTTTGTTAAAATTGAAATTGAGTCAGATTCATTCAGTATCTGCCATTTCCTCTAAAAATAATAAAATTTTGTCATCAAAGGCTGATGTAGAAGCCCATTTGGAGATGTGCTCTTTATTGTGGTGCACTGCTCTTGACATCTGAACAAAGTCAACCGACTTGTTCGGACTTGGTGGAACGAGTTGTGTGTGTAAGGACCATTCCTTCCTTCCTCCGTAGACCCTGAATGTGTTCCTTTTGCCTCACTGCTTTCTATGGAGGAAGCTGCAGACCATCTTGTGCATTTGGAATCAAGGGCACCAGGAGGAAGGAGGGGATGATGGGCAATGAGGCAGGAATGATAGGGACTCCTTGGGGTATAGCCAGGGTTAGTATGGGGTATTTGTAGCTGCCCCAATGTCTTGGGTTCTGCATCGTCCTTTTGTTTGATGGATGCATTGTCATTAGGCAGGTCTCTGCTACCCCACGGCCTATTGGGATGACTGAAGAGGGCTATCTCTTGCCAACTAGAAGCTTGCACTTTGCATCATCTTTCTTCCTGCCCTTTTCAGTGAGATACACTAAAAGCTTTCTTCCAAAGACTGTTGGAAGACTCTTTTCAGCTGGATGTGCCTATTAAATCCTTTAATTCTGGAACTGGTGGTGTTTGCTAGGTCTCAGGTACTGTTCTAGTCTCTTGGGAATCAGTCATGAGCATAAGATTTGTGTTTGGAAAGGGATAGACTTGTGAAATGTTTTCTTATAGAATTTGTGTTACATGTAACTGGCCACTGGCAACAAGGAACAAAACCGTGGCCCCAAAGCACTGTGTGCTCAACATTTTGTGGGGAGACTGAGGCAGTACTTGGTGATGACTAACAGTGTCAGGGTAGGTGTCCTCCAGAAAGTGTGACTTGAGAAATGTTTGTAAGCCTTTTGCTCTTCCACCCATTTCCTTGGCCCACAATAGACATCTCTGTCAGCTGTGAACAGCCTCTTGTCTTTCTGTGCTTGCCTTGCCATTTCCCATGGCCCAGCTCAGGTACCAACTCCATGACATTTGAGGGTTGGGACACTTAAATGCAGAGATTCCTGCCAGAAGGGAGCCATGTTCTTTAGGGATCTAGCGCTCAGACCTGAGTCGTGCAGCCAGACATGAGAGAGGACTAGCTTAAAGAGAATTGGAATTGGCCGTGGCAAACCCCATGTTCCATGCTGCAGGGAGGACGTGCAGATCTGGACCCAGATGTATGCTGCTGTCTTCTGCAGCCTGCGCTGTGAGAGTTAGTTAATGCTAAGCAGAACAAGAATTCTTCGGCTTCTGCAGACAGGTTGGTATTCTTGATGAGTGAGGGGCAGAAGGTGGGTAGTCAAATTTTTTCTTCCATCTCTATGTCTTTTTTTTTTTTTCAAAATACATATAATTTGTTCTAAAATCTTTTTTTGTTTTTGTTTTTCAAGACAGGGTTTCACTGTCCTGGAGCTCGCTTTGTAGACAGACTGGCCTTAAACTCACAGAGATTCGCCTGCTTCTGCCTCCTGAGTTCTGGGATTAAAGTTGTGCACCACCACTGCCTGGCTTTAAAATCTCGATATAATTTGCAGACATTGCTTTCCATCAATCATCCTTGCCAACAGGCCCTCCCCCTTTTAGGTAGCACTGGGTTTGAACCTTGATGTCGTGTGTGCTAGGCAGACTCCTCTACTCCTTGTCTGTCCATAGCCCCACATTTCTTTGTACCAGCGTTATGCAAGAACACATCAGTAAGATGGATTCGTCCTTTTCAGTGTCTTTGTGCATGGAACAAAATACCTGGTTGAAACAAGGAAAGGTGTGACAGTAGGCCATGACACCAGTACTGTGACCCCACCCATGAAGGAGAAAGCTCAGGCAACTTGGTCATGACCATAAGCACCACTACAACTCCTGGTTAGCTGGCTACACCCCGTGTCCAAAGTTCTCCAACATCTCAAAGTACTCCTAGTAGGGGCTCATGAGCCAGGATCACTTCATGTCCAAACCATAATGTCCCTACTGCTGGAAGCTAGGTTCACCGTTCAGCTTTCTTCCAGGTTTTCTCTCCTACAAACTTAGTTCCAATGACCACTCTCCTGTGTGATTTCTGCACTTTATCCATTACCTTGGTATAAGCCATTGACACGTAAGTTTAGTAACTCGGGGCATCTGCCTTAGAGGTACACTGTGTCAGGATCCAGTGCTTCCAGATGGTCCTTCTGAACGGTGTGTGTGGTTTTTAGACCAATGAAGCTAGACATGTCTCTCGTTGGAACTGTGTGCCTGTGCCACCTGTCCCAGTTGCTCATGACGTTTGTTCCCAGCCAAGTTTTGCATCCCTGACGCTAAAGCCTACAGAACTTCCCAGCCTAATGTGAAACTGCTTTGGTTGCAAGTTGTCATCTAATTAGGCAGATCAAAGAGAAGGGTTTTTACTGCACAAGTTGAATATCTACAGCACGTTCTGATGCATCTCCCCATCTAGTCTTTGCAGGGGGCCAGTCTGTTAACTTCACCTCCCTGTCTTCAGGGAATGTAACTTGTTGGGTGTGACCCAACTGCCAATTTGTGCCTAGGATTGGCAATGCTGGTCATCTTCCCATGCTGCCCTCCTAGGACATCATAACATTTCTAGATGTTCTCTAGATGAAACCATTGGGCACTAAAAGCCATGAGTGGAGGAGCCTTGGGGCCCCTGCCCAGTCACATAACTGAACTTTATTGAAATCATTAGTTGTATTTTCTGTCAAGATGAGCTCTGTTTAGGAATTGTTGCTACACCACCTCTTTCATCTCCCACCTTCATCATGCCTCCTCAGGAACTCAACAAGCTTGGTACCTGCTGTTGGGAGGTATCCACCGGAGAAAACCACTTAGACATGGGTTCAAATCAATAGAAAGTCTTTATTAGCTGATTGGGATTCCAGTGCAGTCTTGAGCCTTTCCCAGTGAACCTTTAAACAGAGTGGGGAGGGTAGAGGGAGGGGAAAAAATAAAAAAAAGTCTGTGTGGACACACCTCAGCAACAACAGCCAAAAGAAGAATTACAGAAGATGAATAGCAAGGTTTAGGGACTTTCCCAGAACTATGGGCTTTGATGGATTAGGTCTTTGTTCTCATGTTGGCAGGTATTGCTGCCCATGTGTTGGGTTTCGAGGTCTGAATGGTAGTTTCATCAGGTGTCTGTTGTGCTAAGATCTGGGGTCCATTAAGATCTGGGTGTCTGTTACATTCCCTACTGGTTCTGTGGGCATGAATCAAATTGTGGAGCCATCTGAGGGCAGGAGCTTATTTCATTTTCTTAGCCCTAGTAGCTTAGCAGAATTTAGAATTTCTGTTTTAAGTAGCTAAGTAGGCAATGAGCAAGCAGTGTCCTATAGTGAGAGCTAAGAGCAAAAGGATTAATGGCCAAGGCATGACCTTAAGTAGGGTGACCAGGAGAACAAAGTGTGTTAGTAGTTGTTAGAGCCTTAATGTCTCCCTCCCACCCCCCAAAGGTTATTTCTGACCATGGCTAAACTTTCTCTAATTACCCCCTGATGGGCATAGAAGCAACAAGTCTCACCTGGTGCCATAGAGAGACCTCCTTGTCTCATAAAGAGGAGTCCAGTCTTCTGTGGTTCTGAAGAACAGCCCCAGCTAAGAAATCTAACTGGCTTCCAAACCGGAAGTGGAAGTAGAATCTTCTAGATGGCCTAGGTCTGAGGTTCCCATTGCAGCAGAGCCCCCAGTGCCTGTCTGTCCCCACCAGTAGGGGAATGAAAATGGGAATGGCTTACCATGCATGGGAAAGCCCAGAATCTAGATTTGGGTGGGCCCTGCCATCTTCTCTTCCAGATGAACACCTGCAGTATAAAATGCACAAGGACAAGGGGTGGGATCTCCTCCTGTGTAAATAATTTGGGAGATGCACACTTGGTTAAGCTATTAGTGTAACCAAGCCAGGTAGTCTCTGGAGCCTGGAAATATACTCAGCTGCCATTCCTGGAATTAGCCTGCTGTGTATGACTGCAGGATTCTGTATAGGGGAAATGATCTAGGTAGTATTATGGGGGCATTAAACAGGCACCCTTCCTCTGGAAGTACCCAAAGGTGGACTATTAAGGTTGGAAGTGGCCAATCTATCCACTGACATTCAACCCACCTTCCAGGTACATTCACAACCAGACGTAGCCAGGACTGCTGGCTACTCCTGAACCCCAAGTCTCCTCCATATTATGTTGGCTCCAGGTTCCAGGTTGGAATTTTCCTTACCTGTAAGGTCCCAAGGCTGGAACTTGGGAGCAGACTGAGACACAGGCAAGGGCACAGCCTCTCGAACATTCTACTGAGTAGTCCTCGGGGTCTTTTGCAGGGTCTGTAAGGACATGAGAAGGGAATGGCTAGTAATTTCTGCCTCATGAATTTCTCAATAGAGGGTGTACCTGGCCCTTGAGAGGGCAAAAGGTAAGAGACTGGCTCAGTTTTTGTCTGTCTCAAGAACATAGTTTATGTGTCTTGAGCTTTGGTGGCTTCTAGCCACAATGTAGTTTTTCAATCAACATTTAGGACCATTGTCAGATTTAGGACATCTTTGGCCAGTGAAGGTCCAACCATGGTCAGACCACAGAGAAGGGAACCCCAAACTTACTGTAATCTTCCTTCCTTCCTTCCTTCCTTCCTTCCTTCCTTCCTTCCTTCCTTCTCTTCTTCTTCTTCTTCTTCTTCTTCTTCTTCTTATTATTATTATTATTATTATTATTATTATTATCATCATCATCATCATTATTATTATTGGTTTTGAAGATAGGGTTTCTCTGTAGATTTGGAGCCTATCTTGGAGCTAGCTCTTGTAGACCAGGCTGACCTCGAACTCACAGAGATCCACCTGCCTCAGCCTCTCGAGTGCTGGTATTAAAGGTGTATGTCACCACTGCCTGGCTCAAGGACACAGGTCTTCGGCTGGGGCCTGGAGCTTGTTTCTCACCAGATCTCACCACTAGTCAATACAGGGAAATGGTCATGGGTCTGGGTGGTAGAGGTTTCAGAGCCACTGTGTTCTAGATGGCCTAAACCATCACTGGGCTACCCAACTCCAGAAGAAGGGCAGTCCATTTCACAGAAGGTCCAGAGACTTGTGGGAGAAACACATCGTATCTTTTCTCATCTGCAAAATTACCCTTGGGTTGTGGCAGCTATCAGCCATTATTATTGCTTGGAGCTGTCACTGGCATCGTCATAGCAACAACAGTGACTGCCTCTGGAAAAAGGGTGTGTCTCTCTGGTGGATGGCCTGGCATGGCCCATAAGCCTTTGAGAATTTGATAAGCTTCGTGCAGCAGTGGAGGCTGTGGTCCCATAATGACTCACTTCCCTTTCAGTTTTAGATTCGTTTCTCCAACAAAATTGATAGAAACACCTAGATGCACAAGAGATACATAATGAAGACAATTGGGGTGGCCACCACATATTTATCCACCTGAACAGACCAGGGGCATCTGCTGAGGTCTCACATAGGATTGGATTGGCAGTCACTTTTGGCCTCTCCTCTGTGTCCTTAACAGAAGGTGCCTTAACCAGACTCATCTCCAGCGATGACAAACAAGGCACCTCTCATTTGTTTCCTTTTGGGATGGAACCATTGGATTTCTTTGAGGCCATAGTCAGTGATTGCCAAAGGGAGTCCTGAGACCCTGGAATGTCGCAGGTTGCACATCACTTAGGATTTCTTGACCACTGCCCATTTCCCCAACTCTGAAGGAGCTCCAAGACCCCTGGTGGTCTGGTTTCTGGGGATTTCACTAGGGCCTCTGGAATTATGAAGTAGGTATCCACTAGAGAAGTTCACTTAAACATGTTTCAAGCCAATAGACGTTTTTATTAGCTATCCAGTAAGGTACAGTAGGTGTTTGGGACTCCAGTGCTTTTAAGCACAAAAACATATCCATGTTTAACATACCTCAGCTACCAAGAACAGTTGGTCAGGGCAGAACTAGAGAAGCCAAAAGCAAGGATAGTTTAGGGACTTTCCAGGGCTGTTTTCTTGTTTTGGCTGGTTTTGCTGTCTTTGTGCTGGGTTTCAAGGCCTGAATGGTACTTCCATCATGGTAAGGTGTGGGAGTCTGTAACACTGATCCAGGTGTTTGTGCTGATACAACCTCCCTAGAGAGTTCTGTTAGTATGTCCCAATATCTTCATCACAGTGACTATGACCTGAACTGTAATTTTGATACCTCCAAATCAATACAAACCCAGACTGAGATGTGTCTTTGTTCAGTTTATGACTTCTTTCTCAAGACCTAAGCAATCCCTGACATGTTAGACAAGAGTCCAAGGCCAGCCTGGTCTTCCTTTAGAAGTCAAGAACATGGAAGCAGCCCTTAGAATGGTTCCCAAGCATGGCTGCCCAGTAGCACCATTCTAGCCCCACCCTTGGCTTGGGGGAGTACTAAGTATGATCACTTCAAAGCATTTCAGTGACTTGATGCCGTTCTGAGATACTCACTGGGAAGCAGCCATGTGCCCACTTTGGTGCTGGATGCCAGTGTTGAAAGATGTGTGGCAAGTTGTCTGAGCATGTGACCTTGGTGGATTCCTGATCCGCCTGGGCAAAGCATATCCACACAGCTGTGAGGATGGAGAGCAGTCACAGGCCTGGGTGTTGATAGGAAGTGGTGGGGTTTGTGGGGCTGTTGGCATGGTACATGGCAGAAAACAGGAACCTGGATGCTTCTACTGGGCATCAGGGAAAGAGTCCTTGATACTCTCCCTTCCTTCTAGACCATATTAATAAAAATCTTGTGAGTCCTCTTTTAAGTTATTAACTTAGACGTTTATTGACTTGGTTCAGAGTTATCTGTGAAGAATTTTTCAGAAACTTCCAAGATCTAAAAAAAATCTATTAACATGACATTTAAAACATCAAAAGGGACTGTGAGATACCTCAGCAGATAAAGGGGCTTTCTGCCAAGCCAGACAGCCTAGGTTCTAGACTCAGGGCCCACTCGGAAAGGCAGAAGCTACTTCTACAGATGGTATTCTACACACCCATGCCTCCTATGTAGCAAGTGCACACATGCACACGTATATATTTGCTTCCTCCCCCATAAGATTCAAAAGACAGCAACAAAGAAAATCCACATTTTTTTCTAAGAATGTGAGTAGGCTAAAGTTAAGTGAACAGAATGCCCTAGGTTCTCACATGGTAATGCACGAGCCCTTCAGTAATAAGCTGCCGAGTGCTCTAAGGACCTCTGAACTTCCTCAGAAGAATGGGTATTTTAATTGAAAGCAAAAGCACCATAGAAACACATGAACATGCAGTTTGCCCTAGTTAGCCTTACGTATCATCAACTTGTTACACCTTAGAGTCAACTGAAAAACTGAGAGCTTGCCCATTCCAGATTGTCCAGTGGGCTTGCCTGCAGGGGGTTATCTGAATTGTTAAGTGACAAAACAGGGTCCAGTCCACTGTGGGTGGCACAGGTTGTCTTGGGTTGTAGAAGAAACCTAGATAAGCATAGATCCATGAATAAGCCAGCAAGTGATGTTCCACTTTGTGTTCTCCTTCAAGTTCCTGTTCTGACTTACTTCAGTGTAGCCTGTGCACTGAAATAAACCCTTTCTTCCCCTGAGTTGCTTTGGTTCAGTGTTTTTATCACAGCAACAAAAAGAAACTAAATTGGCAGCTCGAAATTGTGGAGTCAGGCTTTCTGGAAATTTCTGGCACATGACCAAAGGGCCCTGGGCTCCAGAGGTTTTGTCACCATGTTTAAAATGCACAGATTCAACACACTTGAAGATGCAGGAGGCTCAGATTGATGTTTAAACCCCAACAATGTTCTGTGTTCTTTGTGGTCAACTCGGAAGAGGTGGCAGGACATGCACAAAGGTCACATGACAACTTTCCAGTCTTGGTTCTTTCCTTCCACTGTGTGGATTCTAAGGATCAAACTCAGGTCATCAGACTTGGTGGCAACCACTCTTACCAAATGAGTCATTTCACTGGCTCTTAGATTCTTTTAAGTATTATTCAAGAAACTCAAACAAAATGATCCTGAAAGTTATTTTTAATTGTAGGCTTAATTGGAAGACAATGGAATTGCTGGTTGGCACCAAATATTTTGAGACAAATACTCTTCTTTATTAGGTCGTTATCGGTTCTTAAACAGATTCAGGCACCAGACTCACCAGTCTGGTTTTTAGAACTTAGCCATGCCTGGACTGTATCTTTGAGCCACTGAGTCAGTTCTGTGAAATACCCTGCACTTGCCTGCAGCCGCCGAAGAGCTGAGTCAGGTGTTTTTGGTTTGTTGCTTTTGCGGGCTTTGTTGTACACATTAGATTGTCTCAGGGTAGCATGGCTAACCCTGAGTTAGCAACGAGGATGAGTGCTTTTCTAGATTCTATGCAGAAGAGAGGAGACACCACAACACTGCATGGATGCTTTCATTGCCTGTGAAGCTGACAGTTTTCAAGTTCTGAGGCTGTCTTACTGCCTACCTTAGGTGGCACAGCACACGAGTAGTTTTTAAAGGTGGACTGTGCAAAGTATTTAGTAATAC
This sequence comes from Dicrostonyx torquatus, assembly GCA_028555095.1. NCBI lineage: Eukaryota > Metazoa > Chordata > Mammalia > Rodentia > Cricetidae > Dicrostonyx > Dicrostonyx torquatus. Next base: position 67,905 of record JAQHUG010000707.1, on the reverse strand, counting down.
TTTACATTCGTGTAATGATATGGAGCACAATCCATGGTATCCCGACCAGCGGGATACGAACTGGGGTCCCTGACAAACCTAGGAGAGAGGAATGGAAGAACAAGAGACACAAGAAATGATGGCAAGACAGTATTTCTGATCAAACCGCCGTTTATTATTTCTCAGAAGCTGTTATATAGCAAACAGGCAAGGGGGATGGGAGGGTGTCCGGTCTGCTGGAATTCATGCCTGGAGACATCCCTAGCTGATAAGTAAATACTGAGGGTCTGTGATTGTTGACTAACAAAGGAAATGCTAATTGTTTCTAAAAGCCTGCTGCCTGCACGTCTCACTAGGGTAATGTCCTAGGTCTGGAACTTGCCCTGCAAAGGTGAACTTGTGAACTTAAGGTGGCTGTAAACAAAATGCAGATCTCAAAATACAGGTCTTTGCTTCCAGCACGTGGTTGTTTGGTCTACACTCTAAACACAATTGAAGTGGATTTTAAACCTACAGATCACTAACCAGGCTGGTGGTGCCCTAGCACTCAAGAGACAGAGGCAGTAAGATCCCTGCAAATTTGAGGTCTACTTAGCAAGGCCCTGTCTCAAAACCACCCAAACAAAACCAGAAACCAGAAGCAAAAAGAACCTTACAGATTTATATCTGGGGAAAGAAAGTGAATTAATACACAGTCCCGCTTCTGTACAAAATGAAAGCACTTGTCTGCCTTCATTGGGAGACATTCCTCTTTCTGTTCCAGAGTTGCATAGTCATTCATTCATGATTGTACAAGGCAGTTTGCCTGTGAATCAGTTGTTTTTGTCTTCTCTTGTGTCTGTCTGGTGAGGATTAATCTGTGAATGGGAAGCAGCCCATCTGCCTGCAGTGGATGAGGTACAGGCAGACTTCAGTTTTGGTGCTGATGTTGGTGATGATAATGACAGTGTCACTGCCTTTGTGAGGATCAGTATTGTGGAAATGTGTGGAGGCTGCAATCCTGTCCCCAGGTGTTGGCACCATGAGAGCATCACCAGCTTCATGCACCACAGCAGATGACGTGAAGCAGGTATTTGGGGGCAGAGGAGGGGAGACAGAGAAAGGGCAGAGGAGCTCAAGGAGAGGGTTTTTTTTTTCTTTCTGTGTTTGAGGTGATCTGGTTAGTGTGTATGTATGTATGATATGACCCAAGCCATATGTAGCTAACATAAAGACCCTGAAGTATGAAGCTCTAATTTTTGTGTTAGTAAGCTTTATATATATATGTGTATGTATGAAATTTAAAAACAGAGAGAACTTTGACCTGGAGTAGTTACTGCAGTTTTTATACTATTTATATCATGGTTTTGAAATACTTAAGCCAGATTTAAATACATGTTAGGGCATGTTAAGAGGAAAAGGGTCATGCCACCTCCAGTATGTCTTTAAATTCCATTATTTAATGCTCGCACATGTACCATGCATGTGGAAGTCAGAGAACAGTTTTCAGGAATCATTTCTCTCCTTCCATCATGTGTATCTTGGGGCATCAAACTCAGGTCATGAGGCGTGGTGCAAGCACCCTTACTCGCTGAGCCACCTCGGTGCCCTGCCCCAAATCTCTTGTACTGTTGCTGAGACTCCAGTCTGTGGTGGATATGGAACATCATCTAAGTGAGATGCAATTTGCTTAATAATAATAATAATAAATATATATATAATGATATGTAATAATGCGAGATGTTTTCTGGGAGCTGGAAAGCAACAGGGCTTTGGAACCCCAGGGCTTGGCCTTGGCAGGTTTTCTACAAGAGTTATCTTTGTGCGAGAGCAGAAAGCCGAGGGAGATGGTTTGACTGGAGCTGAGAGCTGGGCTGGATTACTGGAATGAGGAAACATACCTCAAGGTCAGCTGACCCCAAACCAGTAGTGGGCTATCTGGCAAGTGTTCCCAGGGCCTGTCATGGAACTGTTATCAAACATGGCAGGTCACAACCTGGATCCCAAGTCAGGTTCAGCCACCCATTCTCAATAAGCCAATAAAAGAGACAAATTAATAGTGAAAAGTAGAAAAAAATATTCAGTGTGGCCACATTGGGTAAATGCCTCCTGGGCATCATTACCTCATGGAAGAGCCTTTTGTGAATTTTCTGTCTCTGGCAGAATACATGGGAAAGTAGACCAAATGAGTCAGGCTTATTTTGGCTCGTGGTTTCAGTTCAAGATCGCTCTGCTCTGTGGCTTCTTGGCCTGGAACGAGGCAGAGCATCCTGGCAGGTAGCATGTGGTGGAGCATGTGGTCAGGAAGCAGAGAGAGAACAAGGTGGGGGCTAAGACAAGATACACCCATCAACAGCCATTTCTGCAGCTTTGCCTACCTCTTTCTCCAACACCTTTCTCCACCCAGCAGCCTGTTAAACTGAATCCTTCAGTGGTTGGATGGGGCCAGAACCCTCATGACCCAGCCATTCCTGAAGGCCTCATGTCTGAATCCTACTGCAGCAGGGACCAAAGCCTTTGACACAACCTTTAAGAAACCAGTCAGACCATAACTGGGCCCAGCTGACTAGAATGTTTGTTGTTCAGGACCCTCGACCCTGGCATTCTCTAATGAGAACAGTGGGACAGAAAAGTCAAAAGAGGTTGAAAGCTCCTTACTGACTGAGGACCCTGGTGCCCACCCAGGAGAAAGCACATCCAAGCCCTTACCTCTAGGCCCCTCACTGGTCTCCACTGGCAGCACCACGGACAGCTCCCACCAATCTAGTGCAGCAACAGCTTTCCTTGACTCTGCTTTTCCAGCCAGAGTTCTTACCTAACCCGTCAAAACTCACAGGTCATCTGGTCATTGGTTGTCGCCTCCCCAGGACTCCCTGTTATCCTGGCCTCTTTCCACTTCATTCTCAGCACCACCACCTACCTGAAAGTCAGAGTGGTCTTGAAGGGTAAAGTCGGTCATGAAGGACTGGACATAAGTGTGCCCTCTCTGTCTCTCTCTCTCTCTGTCTTTTGCTCTGTGTCTGTCTCTCACTTTCCCCGTGTGTGTGTGTGTGTGTGTGTGTGTGTGTGTGTGTGTGTGGTGTATTTGAGACAGGGTTTCACTATGTAGCTCTGATTGCCCTAGAACTTTCTTTGTAGACCAGGCTGACCTCAAACTCAGAGATCCACCTGCCTCTGTCTCCCAAGTGCTGGGATTAAAGGCATGGACCACCACTGCCCAGCAACAACCTGTGTCTCTTACACATTCAGTTTCCATCTGTAAATTAGAGTTGGTGATGAGTATTTTGTGGATTGTAGTTACAAATAAAAATGGAAGCTGAGTGTGCTAGTGCACACTTTTAACCTCAGCAGTCAGGAGGCAGAGGCAGAAGGGTAACAGCAAGTTTGGAGCCAGCTTGTCTAAAGAGATAGTTCTAGGTCAATCAGAACCATGCAGTTAGATTCCATCCCAAAACACAAAGCAAGCAGAAATATATTCAGGGTACATAGGCACTAAAAGCATTGTTAATTGGTGAGATGGGTGGGGAGCAATGTTTAAAGTGTGTTTTATGCATGTGTGTGTGTTTGTGTCTATGTGTGCAAGTACACATGTGTGTTCATGTGTTTGGAGGCCAGAGGACAAGCTCAGCTGTCATTCCTTAGGTTTTGTCCTCTTGTTTGTTTTTAAAGACAACGTCTGACATTAGTCTGGAATTCACCAAAAAGTCTAGGCTGCTTGGTTCCAGGGATCCTCCTGTCTCTACTTCCACAGTGCTGGAATTACAAGTGTGTGTCAACTTGCTTCCCTTTAAAAAGTGGGTCTGGGGCCCAAACTCAGTTACTCATGCTTGCAAGGGAAGGCATTTTGCTGGCTGAGCCATCTTTTTCAACCCTTAAATCGAATGTCCAAAGAGGAAATAAAAAGATCAGTAAGTACATTAAAAGGTGCTTGACCTCTTTGTAATCCAGCAATGCAAACTAAAAGAATGCTACTCATGCCTGTCACAGAGCACAGACTACAGGCAAGTGTGTCAGGCAGGAGTGCATATATTCCTGGTGTATTTGTGAGCGGCTCCTCTTTAATAAACACTGAGGCTGTGCAAACACCTGTCATCTGACACACCAACCAGGAGTATGTTTAAAATGGTTCATTCCTAGAAAGTGCCTAGTCATGAGTATGTAATGATATTCCTTTCTTTCATTCAGAAAGCTTTGAAGGTTTCCATTTACCTGGCTGGTAGAGTTTCATTCCCTCCGTCTGGAATCCCAGGTTAAATAAGGTCTTAGCTCTCAGACTCTAGCCTCTTGTACCAGCATGTTCTTCAGTGAACTTGATATCCAGGCTTTCAGTGCCAGGTCATATGTAGTTTTGTTAGCCATAGTCTGTTTGCTTCTTTACTCTGTGACTTTACATATGACTCCCCTTTCAAATTCTATTAAAATGTTGCCTCATCCATCATCCATCATCCACCCATTTATGCCCAGCCCTTTTATCCACTCATTCCATTATCCACCTATTTATCCGTCTGTGTACTTCTGTGATCATGCATCCATTCACCCATCTTCCCAGTCATCCAGCTTTTCCATCTATCCATTCACCCATCTTCCCAGTCATCCAGCTTTTCCATCTATCCATCCACTCATCCCATCACCCACCATTCTAGTCAAATTATGTATTCACTCAGACATTAATCCATGTACCCCTATCCCATCCGTCCACCCGTCCACTCAACCACCCTTTCATTCACCTGTCCAATTATCTGTCTACCCACTATCCTTTAATCCATCCACCTGAGCATGCATGCATCCATCTACCCATTCGCTCAACTACCCTTTCATTCATTTATATAATTATACAGCCACCCATCAGCCATCTACCCACTATCCATCACTTTGCCCTACACCCATATATTGGTGAAGGACAAAGAAATGGATAAGTGTGTAGATTGTATCTTCAGTCTGCAAGTCATAGACAACTTACCTTAATTTTCTCTAGTATGAATCATTGTCCCATCTGCAAGATCTCTTGTTTCATATCTGTAACATGAATTTTTGTCACATTAGCATTTATCTTCTTAGACTATTCATTTTTAAGACCTTATACTTAAGAAGTTCATTAAATATTGGTTGAAGAAATGAATTAGTCTCAGGTTTTCTGTCCGCAACACTGAGATCAATATTAAGATGGTGGCTCTGTCCTCATCACTTGACTCTGAGTTCTTAGTGTCTTTAACTCATTGTTGTCCATTGTTCATATGGATACCAGTCTCTCATATTTGTCATGAGAAGGAAAGGAAGGAGAAGGGAGGTAGGGAGGCAGGCAGGGAGGGAAGGGGGCTAGGTGGGTATCAGATCTGTCTTTGGTCAGTCTGCTCTCATATTGACTGGGAATCCAGACTATGCATTAAGTGATCTTGCCTCTCTGGGGATTTTGCATTTAGTCATGGAGGGAAGGCAGTGCCATGAAAAATTAGCAGCCTGACAGAGAAGAGTAAGGTGTGGGCCAAATGAGTAATGCTGCCATCATGACCTGAGATGGCCCATAATGAAACAACTTGTTTTATGCTTGGCTGTGTGAGACTAGTTTTGAGAGATTCGTTCTTTTGCAAGAGGATCTAGGTCAGAATTATCATTTTATGTCAGCTTGGGTTTCTGTAAATCTTTCTTTCGTGGCTCAATGGATGTTTAACAACATTGCTATTAAGTGTAAGTCATGTACAGGTGCAGATTTGAAAATGTCTTCTGATACTACAGTTTTACATGGTGTGAGTCTCAAATAGCTTTCTGACCTAACACCAAATGGGATTTTCGTTGCACTCTTTCAGACAGGTGTCTGTGAATTCTTTGAACTGCTAGCCTCCCTCACAGCCATTGCAGTGCTTTCTTGGAATATGGTTTTCCCTCTGATAATGGCTGGCTCTATGTCTCCACCCATCTGGCTCAGGTTACTTTACTTACTGGGCTTTTCCTTATCCAGGCAGGCTGCTTGAGGACTCTTGCAGTTGGCAGGGGTCTTTGTGCAGGCTCCCCTCTTTGCAGGACAGAGGTCCTTTCTCTGCCTTCTGCCTTTGAACACTTCTGGTGATGGGAAGCATACTATTTCTCATCCATGATGAACTTTATGTGGAGGCCGGATGTCTTTGGTTGTCTGAATATAGGTGAGTCCATCTTGGTATATATGAACATAGTTGGTGAGCTGAACTCTCTGTAGATACAGGACCCACATAGGATTTCAGAAATCTCAGGCCCCCTCAGTAGGCTCAGGATCTGCTCATAGATCCCAGTCTTTTGCAACGGGGAATTTGTCAAATCGTCCACTAAACCACTGGCCTCAGGATTAAGAACCTCGTAGGTGGCACGTGTGACTTAGCATTTTGGGTGGTGAATAATAGAATTCAATTCTGGTGTTTGTGTGAAAGGGGGTAGGAAGTAAAAGTGTAAGGTACGGGGCAAACATGGGGAAGGCATGTGTAAATTAAAGGGGGTCCAGTCCTCTCTCCCAAATAAAAGCAGCTGTGAGTTCCAGGTGTGACATAGTTTTTTTGGTGACACAGTCAGCATCTCAAATCAGACCAGGTGGAACCTCCCAACCCTTCCCCTTAGTTTTGTCCTGGTCAAAGAACAAATGAGAGAGATATCTGTAGGGGCAGCACTTCCATGATGGGGTAAAGCCCAACAGATGTGGCTGTCACTTGGACAGCCAAGAAAGCAACAGAGATCACAGGTTTGAACAAGCCCTACAGTGTCTTTGTTCAGTGACCGAACGCTGCTCATCAAAGAAGAAACATTTGACTGCTTCCCTCCATTCTTCTGCTCACACCCCGTCATGCATGTTTTGTTGCCAGGGAGGTAAATGTGAGTTAGTAATGAAAGCAGAGCCCAGGCTAATATGGTTCAGTGACTGCCTGACAAGAGGAAGCTAGAGCTGGCATGAGACACAGGATTCCCAGGACCATCAGCTTAGTGCACATCCAGCCATCTCTCCTGGGTGGATCACAAAGAACACAAAACATTGTTGGACTTTAAACACTGAAATGAGTCTCACCACTCCTTGACACATTCTATATTGTATCTTTGCATTATGGCCAGTATGACAAAACCTTTGGAACCAGAACACCACTTTTGCCAAGACTCCCTTATCCCTTAGCTGGGCCCTTTCCTGGCCCAGGCCTTAGGCCCACACCTCACCCTCTTAAAGTATCTAGGTATATTCCTTCCCCAGTTTCTCCATCTGCCCACCTCGCTGTTGTACCCTTTGAGTATACATCCTTTCTTCTTGGGACCCTTCCCCAGGTATTTGTTCACCAGTTTGATGGGACAGTTGGATCTTATGCAGGGTAGGGTAGGGTGGCACCTTAGATTCTAGAGTTCGTTTGCCTGGTCTTGGCTGTCTACGGAACATGAACATAAGTAGTAACAGGTATTCTTTCCTCCAGCAATGTTTTTGAAAGGCCACATGTGTAAACATAACCAGGTTTAAAAGCTTTGGAGAAGCAATGGAGTCACGGATACCACAAGGGAAGGTACGGGCTGGCGGGCTGGATAATTAATACCCATGGTAGACCATGAATGGAGTGGTTGGAAAGACCTTAGAGGCACACATGCTAGTGTACCGCTGAAGGACCCAGAAGATAAGACCCCTGCCAATCAGAACCCATGCCACTACAGGCTAAGGAGCTGGGCTGTGAACTATTCTAGGGGTACGGAGGCCGGCCTGGCTGGTAGGGGGAGTGCTTGGAGTACTTGCCATTTGCCAGGCAGAAGAATATCTGCCCAGCTTGCCATATGGATGCTGACAGAGATGCAGCCTGTATTTCTAGAGGTGCTTTTTAGGGATCAGATTGTTTAAAAATAAGTTTAATTTGGTTGGTTTGTGTTTTCTGGTTGGGTGGGTGTTTCTATTGCCAGTCTGTAACAGTTTAGGAATTTTCTGTCTCTTAGTTGTCCAGCTCTAATTAGGAGTGGGGGGGGGAGAGGGACCGACCTTTGCACACCTCCCAAAGCCAACCTTCCTGAGAGGTAGGCCTGATGGCCCTTCTCCTGGGAGACATGGAGGATGCTGTGGGATAACAGAAGGTGCCGTGGGGTAGCCCAGTTCAAGCGTCTCACTCTGGCTGCTCACTGCAGCACTATGGGACGAAGATCAGCCTTACAGAAAGACACTGGAACTTTGAAATTCTGCTCTGCTATTTGTTGTCTGTGCTGTTGCAGACGAGCCAACTTCTTGGAGTCCCAGTTGCCTCGCCTGCCTCGCAAGATTGTGGGGATGAGTACATAGCAATGTCTGGGTGTCTTTCCTTCCCTGGCCAGCTGTGGACATTGCGCGTGATGCTGGGGGCTGAGGCTTAGAATTGTTGAGAAGATGCTTGGAGACCAAGGTAGCTGGCCATTCTTTTCAGACTCCCAATAAGCCTGGATGTGGCTTCCACCTCCCTCATCCCCTCTGGAGACTCCGTCCCGTCCTGTAAGTGTGATGGTGGCTGGACTTGGAGGATGACCAGCTAGAGTGCTCAGTCTTATAGATGAGCCCAATGTTCCTGATGAAGGTCTCCACACCAAGTCATTCATTTCAAAGCAAGGAACCACCCTAGCTTCAAAGCAAAACAAAAAGAATACAACAATAAGAAAAACATCTGATCTTTCCAGCAATGATCACCTTGTACAAAATGCAGGCTGGAATGCGGAGAACCAAAGTATATACCTAGAAATACCTTAATGATGCAATTATTAAGATGCTTTTATGCCATAGCAAAGACATTGTCACCTCATATTTATGTCCTGCCTTATGAGGAGCGAGGAGCCACAAGTTGGTGTAATTGCATAATCTCTACTAATTCACAGAGGAGCTGTTGGCCTTCCTTCCAGGGCAGACCTTTCAGGGACCTGGGAAATTGACACCTGAGCACTTGTTCAGATCTGAAGAACATTTAGTTCACACTGGGAATAACCAGGTACCTTCATCTAATGTGGAAGAATGCGGAAGACAGAGGACACTGCCATTCCAGGGTCTCCTCTGTCCTAAGATGTGCGGAAACAGCAGTCTCTTGGTAGACTCTGATCTGCATTATAAATGGCTATTGATATTTGTATATCGAGCTGCTTGTACAGTGGATGTGTGCATTTTTTGGCATTTAGGGTAGGTTGGACAGCCTTGTGCATCTTTCTCCTGACTGATTCTTGAGGTAGAAAGGGTCTCTTCTGAGAGGTCTTTTCTGGACCCCATAGCCAGGGAACACCTGCTCCTTCTCCGCAACCATCAGCCAGTGTCTCCCATTGGTCAGTAAGAGCAGTGGCCAAAATTACATCTCATTCCCCATTGTGTGTCTGCAGAGCCCATGATCTAGTGAGCTCTACACTGGCACAGTGTCTGCTGATGTAACAGTCAGAGAATCAGAGAGAGAGAGAGAGAGATGTCTCATGAAAATGTTCAGCTGGGGTGGAACTCAGATTTGTTTGTCTTCACAGAGTCTCATCATGGTCCCCTGGACTGTGTGGATGGTGTCAGGACTATGGTTGCCCATGCCCAGTGTTCTGATTCTCTCTCTCTCTCTCTCTCTCCCTCTCCCTCTCCCTCTCTCCCTCTCTCCCTCTCTCCCTCTCTCCCTCTCTCCCCTCCCTCCCTCTCTCCCTCCCCCCCTCCCTCCCTCTCTCCCTCCCCCCTCTGACTCTCTGTTGCTCAGCCCATCAGCGTAGTCCCCTGTACACAGTAAATGCACTGGCCTTGGACCCTTGCTGCCCAGTCTCCTGTCAGTGTGGTCCCCTGCACCCAGTACTCTGTGGTCTGGTCTCAGCTACCCTTCCCCCTCCTTGGTCTTCTCATCTTTCTAAGTACTCTCTGCACTGTTGTTTGATCCTCTCCTGGGTCTTCCATTTCTCCCTGGAAAGCAGCATGCAACACTGAAGACTCCCAGAATGTAAGTACAGTAACTGAACAAATGGGCCCCTAGACGCAGAATCCTGAATGAGACAAAGAAACAACCTCGGGGCCTAGGTAGTTTCCTTTCTGGGAGGCAATTTTGCAGCTAGAGTTTGCATCACAGAGATCCTGGAGAACTGCTGACTTTCTGAGAAAGCAACAATTTCACTAATTTTCCTTTAACAAGAAGGTTTACAAGGCCCTTTCACAGACCCCCTCCGCCGAGCCTCCCACAGTGCCCTGTGAACTTGGAGCTGGGATAATGCCTGTCCTGTGGGATGTGGCACATACACTGTTTCTCGTGTTTGCCGTCCCTGGTTACAGATGGGGAAACAAAAGGTTGCAGAGGCATCGGCAGTAATGGACACCAGGACAGACAGCTGAAAAGTGGCAGAGGTGGGTTTGAGTCTCAATGACCAGTCTGTTCCATCTTCACTTACGACCTTACATGAAAGATGTGCCTTACCTTGCACCAAATTCTCCCTCTCTGTTGTCCTCAAAGGAAGCCATGGGACCATTATTTTGGTCTAAATGTAGAAGACAAGGAATTCAATCTACTTTCCATTCATCCAAGAAGTTCTAAAATGCTGAGCATTGTGCTAAGGTATAATATACTGACCTAATGTGAGATTTGGAAATTGGTTCTAGTAATAGTCTCATTAATTAGATGGTAAGACTGCATCGAGAAGGAAGATTGCCAATCATTTAGGTTAGTTTTTGACTACAAATACAGAAAATGCACTTCCTATTCACTGGATAAGGAAAATGGATAATATCACTCAACAAGAAGTCTCCAAAGTGTCTCCAGAATGGGTTAATTTGGTAGCTCAAAGTTGACATCAGAAATGCAGGCTTCTTCCATCTTTTTGCTCTGACACCCAGAATATCAGACTGGCTCCCTTCCTGCACCTTCTTGAGATGGAACAATGATGAGATGACAGAGGGGAGAGTGTCCCTGCCTCTTTCAGGAGGAAGCCTTCATCAACTTCTGCTCAGCAGGCGTCTACCATGTCTGACTGTCCAGACTCAATCCTACTGCAAGTTTAGAATGAGCCCCTGGGAAGAGAAATGGGGCCTCTGAGATTGTTGGAAGCAAATTAGAGTTTCCCCTGAGCTTGGTTGCTCCCTTTCCCCTAGGAGAAGAAGGTCAAGGTATGAACTCTGAGCGAGGAAGCAGGGTAGGAGTGGCTGTGAGCAGTGAACTTGTGTGAGACCCCAAAGTGCTCTTCACTGAGACAGTCAACTGTGCCTCTTTAGGGAAAGATTGAATGGGCTCGATGCCAAAGAGTCCACTAAGATATTATGGGCTAGAGCGTGAGGAGAGACAAGCTTCTAGGAAGACAAGCTTCTAGGAAGTGTATACCACATCAGACCCTGGAGCAGAGTGTGGGGAAGGCCCCACAAATGAAAGTGAATGAAGATGGAATTGGGGTATCTGTGGGCTCTGCTTGCCCACATCCACCCTTAGAATGTAAGCAGAGGTGTGCGGGTGGCAGGTCAACTTTCACGGGACTGGCAGTGAAGCTGTTCCCTGGAGATCTCCCAAAGAAAGGAGCGACTGATCACTGCGGGGCAGCACCAGCCAGGTGACCTCCAGGGCCTCTCTTGTGTTAGCGCAGTTTCTGGCATTAAGTCTCTTCAGAGGATGCTGGCAGCAGACACAGCACTGCCTCCATTAGCAGCAGAGCAAGCGGCTGTGCTTACTTTTTATTTGAAGTTTCCCCTTTCACGAGAGAGCCAGCAGAATCTAGCAAAGAAATACAATCAGTGGGATACCAGAGATCTGGGATTAGATTCCAGCCTCCACTGGGAGTGGCTTTGTAGCTGAGCTAAGTCACTTAACCTCAGCCGTCTCGTTCTAGTGTACAGGACTTGACTTATTGTCATTTGAAGCTTTCTGTTCTCTCTGACATTTTAGACTTGCTGGCCCAGAGTTACCCTCATGCAGGCTGAGCAGACTGTAATGCTACCCCATTGGGGTGCCTGGCCATGGCGCAGTAATCAACAAGGGACAGTTTGGATCAGCTGCTCACACTTAAAACCCACCACCTCCACAGGGTATTATTAATAAATAATGCAGCTATCATTTTTGAAAACCTAGTATGTGCTGGGTGCTTCTTCAGCCAGGGCTTCATGCTGGGTCTCAATTTTGCCTTCAGCTCACCTGAGGTCACCTGTGTGCCCCTAGCCTGATTTTTCTTTCTTAAACAATCGTAAGTGAGAAGCCACAGGTCACACATAAGTGACAAGCCACAGGCCACCTAGGCAGCACATTCACAAGAGAGGTCAGGAAGATGAATTCGTGTTTTTGTTTGTTTGTTTGTTTTTTAAAAAACCTTATCTAAACACATATTGACTTTCATCCTATTCTTCACATAATGGCATCTGTCTGTCTGTCTGTGAGACAGTTTCTTCAGGATGCCCAGGCTGCCTACCAAAGAGAAGGCAGGTACCCTTCCATTAGATGATGCAGCCCTGGGCAGTGACCTTAGTGATCGTCTGTGAGGTGAGGATGGTCTGTCGTTTGTGGACACGTGGATTCCTGCCTTGCAGGCAGGCAGACTCCGTAGCTTTAAGATGGGACTGGTGTGTGGATGTTAGCCTGTCCCCAAGTGGTGTGAAGCAGCAAACTTGTGCCTGAAAAGTGCCAGGCTCTGACAAGTGTGCAGCTTCTGCCTGTGGAAAATCAGGGAGTCCCCTGACGGAAGCTGGGGAGCAGCATTGCAGGAGTAGACTCCAATAAGCAGCCTTTTGGTAGCTATGACTGTGAACTAAAATGTTCAGGAGGAGAGACTGGTGATACTGAGATCATCGTCCCCACTTCCACCCTGAGTGTCTACAGGCAAGACGTTCAAGGCATGGGCTATACAGGGTCTCCCACACACCAGCTTGTTACCATGGCCAGCCAAAGTTGGGCAGAAGGGAGACATTACTAGGAGCTCAACCTCTGTCAAGCATTTTTTTTTCCTTGAGACTTAGGGCAGTGGTTTTCTACTGCAACAACCCCATCATCTACCACAAACCGTTTACCTCTCTCCAGTCCCTAATCTACATCATTTACTTCTGAAAGGATTCTGTAACCCTATCTATGAAATATGGAAAACAGGCTCTTCCTAGATATATGAGCTGATGTGAAGACTAATTAGCCCCCACCGTTACCTACCTTTGATCCCCAACAAGTGACAGCTTCCTTCTCCACAGCTGTACTCCCTGCAGAGGGTTCTGGGTGCCTGGCAACTGCCACATAGAACAGGCACACATGATGAAAGAGAAACTGAACCTGGCCTGCCACCAGAAACAAGAGTCATGGCCCCTGCCCTTAGTAGCTTTTGATGGAGCTCAGGGGAACCCTAGGTAGACCCTGGTGTCATGGGATGAAGCAATTGCTGGTACCACTTGAGTTTTGTGTAGACTTGTCTGAGACCAAAGGATAGAGAGTTGGAAGGAGACAGAAAGGAGGACAGTGGAGTTATTAGGGGGCCAGAGGAGACCAGGGACAGGCCAGCCAGGCAGGGTAATGAGCAAGAGACTGAGCAGCCCGCAAGTGGGGCAGGCACCAATGGATGCTCTGAGACCTGGAGGATTGACTGTACCCCACAGAGAGATTCCCCTATTCTGAAGCTTTTCGTTTGGAGCTGGCCAGCTATAAATGTGTGAAGGAGACACAGGATACTAAAGTCCCCCTACCCCCGAATGTGCAGAACTTCTCCTGTCCCTTCGGCTGGCAGCAGGCCCAGCACCCACACAGAGAAGCTTCTTCGAGCCTCAGGAAAAGCTAGAATGTTGCTAGCAAGTGTCTCCTCCTAGCAGGGAGTAAAATAGATCCCACACGGTAATGCTGGGAACTAGTGAAGCCTGATCGCTGATTTCAGACTTGGATTGAATGAGGCACAGGCAGGCTGGTGGGTGGAGCTCTAAATATACACCTTAAGCTCATCATTAGGATGGGGAAGATGTTTCATTAACGTTAGGTGCTATGTAAATATGAGGCACTTTCTGAATAAATATTTGCCTTTTTTCTCCCCTTCCAAAATTATGATATGCTCTACAGAAAGTAGCGCAATTCTTAGACACAGGAGAGTTGTATTTTGAGAGTGTTATTTTAAAATGGCAATGTAAATTATAGCTGAATTCTGGGATCCCGCCTGAAAATAAGCCACTGACTTCTGTGTGCATAGGAAAGCCACGCGTGGTTAAGACTGTCCATGGTACATCTGTTCTCACTCCTGAGAGGGTGTCCACACGTGGTGCTCAGACCAGATCTCAACTCCTTTGGTCTGAAAAACATTGATGATGGAGAGCAAAGTGTAGTGACGTCCACAAGTGCAGACTGTGGATGGACAGAACTTCAGGAAGTCAGATCGGGAGGCCATCTGGAGGTCACTCTGAGATGTAGTGTGTTTGTGTGCTTAGAGGGGCATACCCAAGGCTGTGTGGTAGATGAGGCAGGGCAGCATACAAGCTGGGCAGACCCCACTGAGGAGCCCTTCTCTCTGGGCTTCCACATGTCTCCCCTATCGCTCTTCCTCCCTCCCGTGCTCCCTCCCGCGTTCCCTCCCTCCCTTTCTCTTTTTCTCTTTCATAGTCCAGGATGGCCTCAAACTCACTTTAGAGCCCAGAATGAACTTGTATTTCTGATCCTCCTGCCTCTACCTCCTGGGTTCTGGGACTATGGCTACTTTACAGAGTTCTGAGTATTGAACTAAGCATTCACTGTACTCTATTGAGCTATATCTCCAGTCTTATTGGCTTTCATTCAGTATTATTTATTATAACAATAGGATAATGTGATAGGAGTTTCTTTTTAACAAACTTGTAATTTCCAGCTATTAAGAACTTTAGCTGATAATTTCTGCATTCTATTACAAATAATTTAAAATTTGTTATTGTAACCATAGTGGGTATAAAATCTGTGTTTACATCACTTTCTTACATGGTTGTGTGGTTTTCATAATCACTGGAGTTTTTTGCTTATTTGATTGATTGATTAAGATAGGGTCTCACTCTATACCCCAAGCTATCCTGGAACTCACTTTGTTTCCCATGCAGGCTATGAACTCTCAGCAATTCTCCTGTGTCAGTTTTCTGGGTGTGGGACTAATAGTTGTGACCCCTTCCCCTGGCTCCAAATCACTTCTGTGAGTTTGCCAGAGCCCTCATTGTTGCTAAGTGATTGTGTCTTCCTGGACCGTGAGTCACACCTTTGGCTTTTACACACAGTGCTGGGGTGAATATCTTCAGCCATTTGTCTTTTTCTTACTGAACAGTTCCCTGTCCTCACAGAATCATCTCCCCCCCCCCACCTCCAGGACCCAAGGGGAACACAGCCCTGGTGTGAGTTTTGCAGTCTAGTCATGGGGTTTGATAGGGAAACTTGTGACTGGGGCCAAGGACTAGATATCCCAGTGGGGAGGGTAAACCTCACAGGGTGCACACACACCACTGAGAAGCTATGGTGTTTCTTGCCAAGGCTGCTGGGGTCCAGGCTCTACAATCCTGAAGCCTTCACGTGTAGTGGGGGAAATCATTGGGCAGAGATCACTGGAGACCAACAGTGAGAAGGGAGGGTTTTCTCACGCCTGCAAGTGGTGTGCAGAACCAGCCCCCTCAGAGTCTCTCAGCCTTGTGTCCAAGAGGGTCCTTCACACTCTGTCACTGCCTACTGCAGCACCAAATGACTTCACACACACCATGCACCGCTTGCTGTATAATTCGTCAAAGGAGTGAGCAGGCACTTCTTTCTAGCCCTTCTTCTCCAGCACTGCTCTGCCAAATGCCCTTCCTCTCAGAGGATCAGAAATCCAAGTTTGTTCTCAGATACAAAGTGAGTTTGAGGCCAGCCTGGGCAATGTAGGTGGAAGAGAGACAGAAAGAAAATGTCAGATGTCAGAACACAGGATGGGGAGTCACAGGTACAGGGGAGAATTTGGGTGGAGGAGAGAAAGAAAGAAAATGTCAGATGTCAGAACACAGGATGGGGAGTCACAGGTACAGGGGAGAATTTGGGTGGAAGAAAAGCCCCACTTCAGGCTCATCTGAACTTGCTGGCATGGGAATTTCCTGAGAGGGTACAGCCCCAGGAGAGGAAGTGAGGCTGATACATTTAATTTCTCCATTAAAGTGGCTTAAATGTTCATACTTTGATGTGTGATCAAATCATATCTGAAAGACACTGGGCCAAATCTATTCTTGATGAACCGCTGTACAGATAATGGAAATAATTTCAATGAAAGTCTTATCCGTGCTAAGACCTTAATCAAGGGATAACCTGTTTGACACTGGATCACAGATGATGTTTAATTCTGCCCTGGCAGGAATAGATTTATTCCATTTGACTGATTAATACATGAAAAATTGGAGGTCAGGACGAAATTAAAGTCCGCCTTTTGGATTTCTCCAACACCTTTTGGGTTTCAGTAGGAGCAGCTTTCTCATTGTGTTTTTAATGCTTTTTTTCATAATACTTTCTCCAAAGCATGGATTGCTTTTTTTTTTTTTAAATCAAAACTGTCATTTTGAGTTGGGTAACCCAGAGAGTCAGGAGCTGCCTCTCCGAGCCCCTTATAAGGGCAGAATGCTGCTGGTGTGTGAAGGTCACGGTTTTGCCTTTGCTAAGTGTATTAGCTACTTCTCTTACTACTGTGACATAATACCTAACATAAGCAAACCAAGGGGAGTTGTTTTGCTCCATATCTTCAGAGGTCTCAGTCCATGGAGGGGAAGGCATGGCAGATGGGGGCAGCTTTGCTCCTGGTCTTCAGAGCTTGGGCACAGCCTTGTTCACATTTTGAAGATCAGGAAGCAGAGAGGATGGAAATAGACATGGGGCTAGGCTGTAACTCTTCAAGGGCCCAGTTTGAACGACCTGATCCTGCCAGCCAGGCCCTATAACCTCCCAAGCAGCATCACCAACTGGGGACCAGGTGTTCTGATGCAACCATGACACCCAAAATTTTGCATCAGAGGATCTTGTCCCAGATGGATACAGACTGCCTGGTTTCACCGTCACTTGCCCTTGGCATGCTTGGTACATGTGCTGTTTATCATACCTGTCTTATTCTGTGGTCCTCTGTTTGCTTCTGTGTAAAGCGAGAGTGCTTATAGTTCTACTCTCCTTTCCAAACCAATTGCTAGGCAAACAAGGAGCTGTGCCCAGCGAAGGCTGTGTGGAGTAAAAAGTTCAGTGGGACCCAGCAGTCCCAAGTCATCATGGTCTTCCTGGATCTCTTTCTAACCAGATCGGGCCATTTCCTACAGGCAGGAACTCTCAGCCCTTCCCCCAATTCATTTCCCCATAGAAAACAGTGCTTATGAGACTAACTGGACAGAAGCAGGCGAAACAGATGGTTCTGAAGACTAGCTTGGCAGTTACCACGACAGCAAGCTAGAGACAGACTCAAAGTAGTGACAAGAGCTGACATCCTGAAGTTTTGAGGATTCTGTTCAATTGTTTAGAGAATTAGAGGGATAGAGTAGTTAAATTGCTAAAATGACCCCAACAATTATATTTGATCTCCCTTAATATGTGATAATTTTTTTCTCATAAAATCTGGCCTTTCTTACAGAGTCAGGCCCCAGCCTGGCAATGCTGTAATTTGGGACAAGCAGTGTAAGAAGAGATTCCCTCCTGGCAGTTGTATGGCGGCTGCTCCGCCAGGAGAACACAAGTGACTGAAGAGGCTCAGGATTTCTAACCAAACAAAGATAAAAAAAAAAAGGATTAAAGTCCTCACAAGGGGGCTTGAGGGGATGGCTCAGTGGTTAAAGCATGAGGACTGGAGATCAGATCCCTAGAACCCACATAAAATGCTGGATGAGCGTGGTAGTCTCAATTCCAGCCTCAGACAGAGGAGATGGGATCCCCTGAGCAAGATGGTTAGTGAGAATAGCCATGCCAGTGAGCTCCGGGTCTGGCCTCAAGAGACCCTGCCTCAATGAGTAAGGTAAAAGAAGAGTGACTGAGGGTTGTTCCTACCATCAACCTTGGGCCTCCACATGCACAGGCACACAATTGTGTATGCATACATGTCCACACACATACAAACATGCACACACAACACACATACATTATACACATAAAGATGGGGGAAAAGGTAAATGCTGAATTTAAACAGACTTTTCCCCCTTGTACTGGAGAGGAATATCTGCAGACAGTTTGGAGTATAGTCCACTCATGAAGGGCCCCACTTTTAAACATGCGGTTTTTTGTTCAAGGGGTTTGAGGACATTTTGTGATTATTTATTCTTCACCTTTCCTTCTCCAATGATGGGGACTGAACCCAGAGCCTTGGGCTTACTAGGCAAGAACTCTACTATGGAGCCAAATCTCATCCCATCCCATCATGCTGTAAGGTTAACAGTGGGCTGGGCACTAGCTGACTCACTGCAATGCCATTGTTTCTTTCTCATTGCAAGGCTACCTGACCTTTGCAACAAAATGTGTTTATGTGTGTCCAACATAAACCAGCGCTCTCCCTGGTTTATGTTGGTTTATGATCTCTCCTGGATCCAACCACATCTCTCCACCAGAGGTGCCAAGAGTTGGTGTGGTGTAGATTTCAAGACTGTTTGACGTGAATACCTCATCCCTTACATGTAGATTCTATGTCCCTGACGATCAGACACTTATGTATGTAGAGTTCTGCAACTGGCCTTACTCAATGGGGATGTCAATCAGAGGCGGAGCTCTGCTTCTTATTGTTAAAAGCCGAACTTTGGAATGTATGTTCTGACCAGCTGGATGTACCCAGATGTGGTCATGTTGATTCTTACTTAGCTGCCGCACCTTTCTTCCATCCAGCGAATGTACTCCTTTTAGCCATGTGTGCAAGCAAGCAGAACTGTGCTTGCTGGCATCCATTTCACTGTGGTCTTTTCTCTTTCTTGGTTGTTTGCCTTTCTGCCTAGGAGGAGGCGGTGGCTGGAAACTGTTCTGTGTCTTGGTGTCCATTTCCTGCTCCTAAAGGAAGGGCAAGACTGTCACAATCTCCCAGAGCCCTGCATCCAGCTCTAACTGGCAACTCCATCAGAAAGAGGTCTTGGTGTATCCTACAAGCTCTTTGATTTGGCCATTGGATAGTGTGTTGGGCTGTCACCTGCCAGTGAGAATGAAGTGCTCAAGAACAAGGCATCAGTCACCCTCATGAAGCTGTGTTTTGTTGAGGGCTGGCTCTCTACTCTGAGTTCTTAGGTCTGATGCTGTAGGTATGTATTGGCCAGCAGAGATCGCATCTTCCTGTCTCACGTTCTTTGCATGTCAGGACCCTTCATGTGAGCTCTACAAGACAGCAACCAGGTAGC
This sequence comes from Dicrostonyx torquatus, assembly GCA_028555095.1. Taxonomy (NCBI): domain Eukaryota; kingdom Metazoa; phylum Chordata; class Mammalia; order Rodentia; family Cricetidae; genus Dicrostonyx; species Dicrostonyx torquatus. The sequence continues at coordinate 48,752 of JAQHUG010000707.1, read as the reverse complement.
ACATGCAGACCAAACAGCTCTTGTCTTGTGCAGCCTCTCTTTAGTGTGTGAGGACACTCAGGTCCCGGTGAAGGCTGCCTTATAGTGTCCTGGTTGAGCATCCCATGCTTCTGCCTTTTCCCCCTCTTAGATCTCATAGGGCCATCCCTTTGATGGAGTTGGTTCTATTCTGGGCTAGTGAGAAATCAGGGGAAAAGGGCAGGGTAGTTTGGACCATGGAACCAGGATTAAAAGTTCTGTGGCCTATGACAAGTCACTTGAAATCTCTGGGGCTCTTTTCCTAATCTGTAAAATGGTGACAATCACTCAGTCATTCATATGTCCCTTGTGTGCTAACAGTCACTGGTGATATTGATGAAAAGAAGACTCAGAACTGAGAGTAAGACATCCAATGTGTGTGTGTGTGTGTGTGTGTGTGTGTGTGTGTGTGTTCCTTTCCCTCTGGAGTTCCTTCTCTACACTATCCTTCCAAATAAAAATAGGTTTGCCTTCCCAGTAGACTCAGTGAGAGCCAATAAATCCTCATATAAGGCACCAGAAAGGATTGTAGTGTTCCCTAGAAGACTCTGGCGGCACACTGGCCTAAGGTGGTTTGGGGTCAAGCTTAAGGTCAACTTGAGGCTCTTCTATTGGAGGGTCATAGTTTCCTCCCAACTGACCACTTGGTCCCTTATTGCTCTCAGGTCCTATTTAGGCCACATAGGTGAGCACTGGGGAGTGGGGAGGTGGAGGAAGCTGCTTCTAGATTCTGCTCCCTCTTTTATGTCTCCTGGGGTCCAAGTTCTGAGGAGCATGTGAGGGGGTCCCCCCTCCTACAGCTGCAGCAGCATCCTGCACGCATGCTGACACAGACTGGAGCGGTTGCCATGGGGACGAGGATCTGTGTCCAGATGTGTTCTCTGAGTGAAGTGGACAGGATGCGGCTCTTGCCTGGAGAGATGGGGGTTTGCTTTCTAGAGGGAGATGGAGGGAAAGAACCACAGGTCCCTTGCCTAGTTTTCCTGGCCTAATCTTGAGAGTCTCCTCCTCCAGGAGATCCAAGGCCTGTGTCTGGGGCTCCTGCTTGGTGCATGTGCAGTATTGTGCCCACTCATAGTCACTGTCTTCCTCATAGACCCTTCTCCTGTCACCCGTCTTCTTGGCTGCAGCATAGATGGAGACATACTGTTGATCCAGGACCATCCATTGCCCCAAATGGATGGGGTCACATGTCAGGGAGAGAAGCTTATTGATGACTCACCAGTACTAGGATTTCCCCAAGTCCAAGACTCCATTTGACCCCCGTGGCAATCCCCAGCAGGGAACCTGGACTTCCTGGGTAGTGAGGAAACACGTGAAGTGGCTTCTCAGAAGAAGAGGCCTAGCAAGACTCCGAAGACACTGCACCCATAGGCACACTGTGCTTCCCAGTAGCTGGGGACTGCTCCCTGTGCTTGGGAAAATGCTAGACTTTCTCATCCTGGCAATTGGTATTCAAGGTTACAATAGTCATAAGATCCTTGTCTTTCCATCTGCTCTGCCATGCAGAGATGGCAATCCATACCAAGGTGCTAGGTGCTGGCTGGATGTCTCTAGACCCCTTCCTTATGCTTCTGTTGGGCTTTCCCAGTCTGTCTCCCCTGAACTAGGCATAGTAGGCTGAAACTAAGAGACAAAGATCACATCACTTTTTGCTCACTGGTTTCTTGTCTAATTCTCTTTAGTGAGTCCTGGCTTCAACCACCCTCAGCGAATGGTGCAGCAGTCTGGTAGACTAGAAGGTACAGGTTTGTGTCACTTAAAAATTTAAAATTTAAGCCGGGTGGTGGTGGTGCACACCTTTAATCCCAGTGCTTGGGAGGCAGAGTCAGGTGGATCTCTGAGTTCGAGGCCAGACTGGTCTACAAGGGCTAGTTCCAGAACAGGCTCCAAAGCTACAAAGAAACCCTATTTTGGAAAAAAAATTAAAAATTTAAACATTATAAAACACATGTAGCATAGAATTTGCCATCTGCAATATTTGCAGTGTACAAGTCAATTGTCTCACACCTATACACGCTCTGCTGTCATCAGCACCATCCATTTCCCGAATTGTTAATCTCCTGTTAATCTGTGTTTGCCAACTGCTTGTTCTCCTAGCCCACCCGTGAGAGCCCTGTTCTGCTTTCTGTGACTTGACTGCCCTGGAGTTTGCAGTCAATGGGAATTAGTCAGTATTTGTTCTCATGTGACTTGCTTATTTCTCCGTGTAGAATGCCGTTCGGGTTCCTCAGTGTGATACACACCTATTGGACTATGCCCCGTCTTTAAGACTCGATAATATACCACTGTACGACGACCTCATTTTTTTTTTTTTTTTTTTGGTTTTTTGAGACAGGGTTTCTCTGTGGCTTTGGAGCCTGTCCTGGAACTAGCTCTTGTAGACCAGGATGGTCTCAAACTCACAGAGATCCGCCTGCCTCTGCCTCCTGAGTGCTGGGATTAAAGGCATGCGCCACCACCGCCCGGCTTCGACGACCTCATTCTGATTACTCATCCATTGGTGGACAGTGAGTTGTTTTGTGTTTTGGCTCTGTTGTGACTCACATGTTAGTGAGCATGGGTGTATGAATGTCTGCTCTGCTCAAGGTCAAATCACTTTTTTTTTTTTTTTTGGTTTTTCGAGACAGGGTTTCTTGGTAGCTTTGGGGCCTGTCCTGGAACTAACTCAGCAGACCAGGAAGGCTGGCCTCGAACTCACAGAGATCCACCTGTCTCTGCCTCCTGAGTGCTGGGATTAAAGGCATGCACCCCCACTTCCCAGCTCTCAAATCACTTTTTAGAATGGATCACTTGAGAGCGACACCACTTGGCCGACCTCCTAGGATTGACGTGACAGTGAGAGGGAGTGATTTGTGAAGGGCCGATTCCAGTAGCTTTGACTGGGAAGACTCAACTTTCTCCAAGAGGAGAAATCTTGGGATACCTTCCACAATCCCATCCCTGGGTGAAGCTTCACAAAATAGAGAAGACTAGTTAAAACACTAGTAAGGTTATCCAGTGTGTTGTGAGGGAAGATCTTCTAACACCCTGCTTCTTTAAATATGAGCCCCTTGCAGAACATTCTCTCTCACAAACCCAGATTAACGTGCAACTACCAATCACTTGGCATCCCTTAGTCCACCTGAGATATAAACGATTAACCTTTACACCCAGGCTCTTTTCTTCCTTAATACAATCAATTAAGGCAAATTGAACTCAAACTTCTAGTCAGGGGATCTGTGGCTTGTAGATGTGACCCACCCTTTCCTCATGAGTTGAGACTATAATAGGACTTCTGTGCCTTCAGATCCAGGCTTTACAAGTCTCTGTTTCCACTGTGCCTCAGCTTCCAGCAATGGTCCCACCAGCCAGCCCCTGTGTGCCCTTTAGAGACTGTGCCCAGAAACCCCAGGGTGGTTTAGATTGCCCCAGTACAGTTGTTCCCAGTGCTCTGCCTCTGTCTCCTTTTTCCTGGACCTCCACACACTGCAGCTTCTCATTCTGCCCCAGGCACAGCTGCCCCAGATGTTCTGGAAGCTGCTTCACTTGGCAGTTGTTCACAGTCTCCTCACTGGGCCTGCATGCATCCTCTACTTTGTAATCTCTTCCTGATGTCCAGACCCCACAGATCCGCTTCCCAACCCACTAGGCCATGAATTTGTCTGCTCCCTACCCTGGATCGGGAGCTTCCTGGAGCAGGAAAGGTGCTTTGGGCACATACCAAGTACTCACAGGATATTTGTTGATGGAATGACAATCTCCCCTGCTAGTTATGCTCTTGGCAGGAATGTGACTCAGCCATTATTTTCATTTCTTCTTCCCATATCTGACGAAGTGTCTGGTGTATGACAAGAACCCAGGAATGATTGTTTAGATAAATGAGTTAATGAATGACTGATAAAACTGAGCCTCTGTGCTCTGTGGGCGGAGCTGGGTAGTTTTGTAAGTGGATACTGCTGACACATTAGCATCATCACTAAATGGTTACCATAGTGACCTCCATGGGTGTGGTGCTGTGGGGGAACACTCCAGACCGGGGAGGACTGAGGTGGGAGAAGCAAAGGAAAGAGCTTGAGCAGAGCATGCAAAGCTCTGTGCACACTGGCTTCTCTCTTGTGTTCTCTGGAGCTGAGCATGGCCTTCTTGCTGTTGTCATGAGCCTCAGCGAGAGAACATTTGAAACCATACCCTAGCTCCCCTTTCCCCAAGAATACCACAGGCTGCCGCTTTAAAGAATCTTACCTTTTTACCCAAAAGTCGTGAACACTCAAAAACTTGCAATTCCTAGCCTTCCATGATGTCCCCAAACCTGTTTTTTCTATACCTTTCGTCCCATCTGTCTTTTAAAACCAGCTATGTAGACCACTGGGTGTTTGCCATGTGTCTTCTCTGTTTCCTGGCAACATTTTGAAACCTACTGCCTGGTTCCCAAGCCCCTTGAGAGTCAGCAGAGTCCTGGGTACCAGCCTTTGCCCACTAGCCCTACCTCCAGGGTTGTCACACTTCCTCATGGAACTCCACATTCTGCCCTGGTTCCTCTGAGTCCATCAAAAGCTCCCCAGATGCTTTCTGGCAAGGCTTGTAACTTCTTAATCTTTTCTCACAACCTGTAACTGAAGTGTATGCATTGCAGGTATCAGGACCTAATGCATCTTTTAATTCTCTATTATTGATGGAAATTTGGGGTCTGGGAAGTAAAAGTGCTTTTTGGGATTGATTTTCGTCAGTTTAATTCATCTTTAGTATTGATCAGTGCCCATGGTACAGGGAAGACCAGGTTTGGACTGTTGCTTGTGAACAATGAGTGTCATTACAGGTGAGTTTGAGGCTCATCCCGGGTACTGTTGTAGCCTTAGAGCACGTCCAACTCTTCCTTTCACCATAGTCTTTCATGTCTGAGACTCTTCGGGTTGGAATCTGAGACCTCCATGGATAGTATATGCCTTCAAAATAATTTCATGTCTTCCACAGAGCCAACCCATGTATAGCATGGAAGTGGCCCTCAGTCATTATGCTTAATGCATCTTTGAAGGTTATTGCACCCCTGAATCTTCCAGGTAAGACCACACACACACACATACACACACACACACACACACACACACACGCAGGAATAAATACCATGGCACTATGGCTTGATGGTCCTGGACACCAGCTAATGGACAGTTGTCCTTCCCAGTGCCATACTGTGCTGATCATAGGTTATTTTACCACGTGGGACCAACTCTGGTAGGCATACTTTTGGCATGATTCAGATATTCTGACTACAACTGTCCAACCTTCTGACAATTATCATCTTCCCACTATGACATGTGTGTTCTTGCCTGGTAGATGTGGTCTGTGTTTTCTTCACCCAGTGGGGGAGAGGGGCTCATGCATAGATGTTTCTTCCTCACTCAACTCAAAGTGAGACCTTGGGACTCTTGCCCCCCACAGTGCAAGATGCTTGGCTTTGGGTAAGTCCCAAATCTCCTTGGTAGCCTCCATAACCCTTGTGAAGTGTGGCTGAGGAGAGAGCATGCCTTCTGTGTCTCTGGTGTCGCTAGAGCAGAAGGAGGGTGGAGTGTGAGGGAGTGGTGCTGCCATGAGGTGGTTTATTATCATGGATGTCACTTGACGGGGTGTCAGAGGGTTAGCTGGAGATGAAGAACTTGTGGCCTCTGGGGAAATATGTTCTGGGCTCGAACACTTAACCCCCTCAAACTGGCTTATGGACAGAGTGGTTTTCAAACCAAGCATTTCTCTGTATTTTGACAGCATGTTTCTAGCTTATTCTTCTACTAGAATTCAAGTTTGTTTGTTTGTTTTTTTACAGGGGGTGAATGCATGATTTATCTAGTTTGATTTCTTGGAATAATGTGTATATTGAGCAGACATGGTGTTGGTAGAGGTGGCATGGATATTCTGTCATGTTAATGAAGACCATGTGCACATGAGTCATTCCCCAAGTTCGAGGCCCAGCCTGGCACTGGAACTTGTAATACTTTGCCCATTCTTCTCTACCAAACACTGCTGTCTGAGAGGTGTTACCACTTTCACTTATTTCCTCCTAGTTCTGGAGGCTGTAATTCGATGGCCAGGGTATGCATAGGTTGGCATTATAGAGGATGGCTTCTTCCATGCTCTCTCATGGCCTTTGTGTGGGTGCCCCTACCCTAATCACTTCTTATAAGAACACAGGCAGATGGGGATTATGTTCCCTGTAAGATTTTCTTTTGAGGGTAGGCAGAAGGTCTAGTAGACAAGAGTACTTGCTTTTGAAGAGGACTGGAATTCAGTTACTGGCATCCATATCGGGCAGCTCAGATGGTGTGTAACTCCAGGGAATCTGATGCCTTCTTCTGGAATCCATGGGTCCCCGCACACACAGATGCATGTACACAACACATGCACACATGTGCACACAAAAAGTGACATAAGAATGTTCGTGTTGCAAAGGTTAGCCTTCCAGTGGGAGGGGAGCTCAGTGCAGGTGCACTCCTTTAGAAGCTCACAGTGCACGGCTGTGTATTGAAGGCTCCAGACAGTATAAAAGGTGCTCCCCTGCCCCCAGAATCTCAGAACTTGATCCACTCGTCTTCATTTCACTTGTTCATCGATTCTGTCTGGGATGCTCTTTCTGAAATGTTAGTGAGCTGGCACCACTTTGAGACATTCTTCATGCTCAGAATTCTAGTTGGGGAAGGCATGCATGCGTAGCGAGTGTGGCACACTAACGACTCAGCCTCAGCCTGAGGGTCACCAGAGGACATGGTGAAAGAAGGTGGAATGTGCAGCCATCATCCTGGAGTCTGCATGACCCTGTGGACTGACAGCATTGGCTCTACCCAGGAATATGGAAGGATCTTGGAGGAGACAGGAGGAGATGAGCTGGAGGCTACTTCTGCTTCAGAGAAGCCCAGGGGCAGCATGAGACACTCCTGAATGGAGCTTCTGGCAGGCAGCCTCTTGGCATGATTCAGATATTCTGACTATAGCTGTCCAAACTGTGGACTATCAGACCCCTATCCAGCCTGACATGTGTGTTCTCCACTTGGTCCTCTGTATATCGAAGGCAGAAAGGCCTCTACTCTTTATCCCACTGAGGAAGAACCAGAAATCCATTATTCTTTGCTAATGTTCCACACTTGGTGGCAAAGACCATCAGTTGATGGGGTGGGGAGGAGACCAACACAGAAGGCCACACAACCATTTTATTGATTCAGTCAGGGTTAGAGACTCTGAATTTGTACTTAAGAAGGGACAACAAGAGAACTGCCCCTTGGCTAGGAGCCTCCTGGCGTGGGTGACAGACTGGAGGATGGAGATAGGCGAGCAGAACAGAGTGAGGAGTTAACTGCCTGGCAGACAGATGCCTCTTTGAAAGGAGGAAATCAATGTTTATTAGTGTGCTGGGCACCCAGGGATCTATTGTTCCTTGCTATCACTCGAGGCTGTGGTAGGAGGGTGGAGAGGTGGTCTGGGCCCTGCCTTCACTAGGGATGGACTGTTTGCTGGTGGGAGGCCACATGGACACCATGTCAATGCAGCCACCTGGGCTAGAGTCAGCAGCCCCAGCAGGGACCCATGTTCCCATGGGACTCCCAGCCATCTGCTTGCCAGGCACAGGCAGCGTTTTATAAAGTCTTCTCAGAGAAAGGCAGAAAAAACATTTCAGCATTTCAGTCTGGTGCAAATGAAAGCCACGCTGTCCCTGATCCACACAAGCATATAGGTGTGAGGAACTCTGGCTTTTTGATCTTTCAAAGTTCCCGGAAGAAGCCTAGTCCCCACAGGGGCGGGGAGAGAGAGAAAGAGAGAGAGAGAGAGAGAGAGAGAGAGAGAGAGAGAGAGAGAGAGAGAGAGAGAGAGAGAGAGAGAGAGAGAGAGAGAGAGAGAGAGAGGTGTCATGTAGACAGGAGAAAGAAAGCTTTTAACAGATGGCGGGGTAAGTAAGGCAAGAGCAACTGGGAAGCCTCACAGAAGAGTCAGCACCATGATTGCTGGCACCAGTACACTGATGGCCAAGCACTTCCTTCATTGTAGGGCTGTTGTTCTGCTGACAGAGGTTTGCTCTGATGCTGAGTGCCAGGAATGCTCATCACTGCTCATCAGGTCAGCCCAAACCACTCTGCATGTCTCTGGTTCCCCCACCCCCGTGTGACTGAAGGTAGTCACAGGGCTATTTCTTTCTGACCTTCTATGATGGCAGAGCTAGAGGCCATCATAGAACAGGCCAGACCCTGGGATGTCAGCTGCTGTGTGTCAGGGGCCACAAGGATCAGATGGGCAAGGAAAGCAATGTTTTTCCAAACCAACAAATGACTGTTGAGTCAGGAACTGAAGAGACTCCAGAGACATAAGAGTGGGACTTGAAGGTGCTCATCTCCAGCTGGGGACAGTGCCATCAGCAGACTAATGTCTGAGTCACTGTTTCTACAGAAGAAAATGGCTCTGACTCTTCTAACAGCAACAAGGGCAAGAGCTTTCACATTGGACCCTCACCCAAGGATGGGCCTCTCATCCTTCTGTGTGCTCCCTCAGATCACCCCGTGCTTACCTCGGTGGCCTTGGCCCCTTCATGTCCTCTTTAAGTGTTGGTGTCCCCTTATATCCTTGAATTCCCCTTGAGCACTAATTCCATGCCTTCACATGCATGAAGACTCAGGGCTATTACTACACCTGACACAGATGGAGCATTTATTTTTTCTGTGGGAAAGAGCACGTGGTGGGAGATACCTCTTTAAAGGGGGCTGGAAATTGCCTCCTACACCTCCCACTCTGCTAGTTCTCCTCTTGTACACGCCTATGACACCATCCTGTGTCACCCATGTAGCTGGATCTCTAGGGGGAAGGGAACAACTCCCCATGTCCCACAGCATGGCAAGACAGCCTAGCCTCTGGGGTCTGGCAGGTGTCAACACCTCTGAGTCCCAGGTTCCTCATCTAGAAAATGGCCTAAGGTTGTTCTTTGTTTGTTTTGTCGATTGGAGGGAACCATATGAGCAAATTAATGGTAAATGGTAAAGTGCCAAGCTCATGCTTTACGGGAAAGTTCTTCATGGCAACTGGCTTGCTTAGCTGTTAGATCGCACAGCAAGGATGCTCTGAGCTGGTCCTGAGAGGTAGCAAGGACAGAAGACAGGCAGGTGTTAGTCTCTCCTGACCACAGAGGTGTCCCTTGGAAACTGTATAGCTGTGAAATCCTGTTTCTGAAGAGGAAGCGACAAGAGAGCAGTGGGTAGCCAGCAGAGGAAACTGGAGACTGGAAACAGTGTCTGTAGGACAGACTGATCCTAGGGACAGTTGGAGTATGATCAAAGACAGAAGCTGCTTGCGATGTCTGCTGAGGCCTGCTCGCGAGAGCTAACGTCAAGGATAGAGGCCCCCGAATGACTGCTGATGGCTAAAGAGTCCTTTAGGGGTGACTTGTAGTGGGAAACAGAAACAGCAGAGGCTAGGTTACAATGTATGTGGAAGAATCCACACAGATGGTCAGGTGTATGCTTAAATTTTTGTCAACTTGACATAGCTAGAGGCATCTGAGAAGAGGGAGCATCAATTCAGAAAATGCCTCTGTCTTAGTTACTTTTCGGTTGCTGTAATAAAACGCCATGGCCAAAGAAACCATAAGCCCAGTTAAATGCTTTGGTCCCAAGGTTTGCAGGGAATATATTCTATGATTTGGTCACTAGGAATGTACATGTGAACTTCGGTTGCCTGTGAAAAGCTGCTGTGTTGTATGTTAGGCACACCCTGGGTGCTTTGGGGTGCATAGAGGATGGGCCAGGTTCAAAGTCAAGTTGACAGGAAAGGAAGCCTTAGGACTCAGGTGAATTTGGAGGGGGAGGGGGATTCAGGTGAACATGAAGAAAGAGGAAGTCATTCATGAGCCAGGAAGGAAAGAAAAGGCTCTTAGGAGCTACTTGTTTGCCAATCCTTGAATTTCAGAGATTAAATAAAATTTAAATAAAATGTTAATAGAGTAAGAGGAGTAGACAAGACTGCATGGCTTGTGGGGCAAGTCTCCCAGCTGTGGCTCCCAAATGTCTGGAAAACACTCCCTTAAGAGGATAAAGGAGGGCCAGAGAGATGCTCAGTAATTAAGAACACTTGCCTCTTTTGCAGAGAACCCAGGTTCGGTTTCCAGCACTCATATGTGATTCACAAACCATCTGTAATACCTGTTATAAAAGATCCAGTCCCTCTTCTTACCTCCACGTACCAGGCACACACATGGTACACATACATACAAGCGACAAAACACTCATATACACACACAGTAAAATAAGTGAGAAAGAGAAGGTAAAAGGATCTAGAGCTGAGATAGAGGGCAGCCGGACGGGATAAATTCATGTTCAAGTCCTTGGGAAGTTCTTTCTGAAGAATACAGAAACCAAACCATGTGTGATTGTGTGTGTGACCTCAGTATTAGGGGAGGCAGAGCTAGGAGGATACAGGAGATCCCATTTTTTAAAAAAAAAAAGAAAGAAAAAAAAGAAAATTGGAGCTGACAAGATCCGGGAGAGAGCTAGTTATCATGGTTGGCAATGGGGAAGCATTCACTTCTGTGACAGTGGCCAGGGAGACTTGGTTCTGCCATGTTTCCATCTTGGCCTTGGATGGTGGGCAGCTCAGAGCTAAATTTTATGCAACAATTTCATTCTCTCCAGTCCAGCCTTTTAAAAAGCTGCTCTAACTATCTCTCCCTCCATCCACATATCCATATTTATCCTGTCTTTGTCTGTATTTTTTGTCTGTCTTTGTATGATTTTCTTATTTGATGCTGTGTCATATCTTTTAGCAAACAGACAGTATTTTTTAAAGCATTTCAAATATTTTACTACAAAAGTGGCAAAGATTATTGCTATGTACACCATGCTTTCCAGGATTAACTGTGGAGACCTTGTCTTTGGCTCTACCTGCTGCAGCAGTTCCAAGCTCAGTTTTCTGCTCAGTGATAGTAAGTTTCCTTCAGCCAGGATTCGTGCATGGGTCCACACATTCTCTCAGTTCCTTAATTGGTTTGTATTTTTTTCTATGTTGCAAGTTTTATTGAGTATGTCTCTTCTGTTGTGAGCCATCACAGTCTTTTGCAGGGGAAAACAAAACATATTATAAACACTAGAGGGAAAGAAAAATAAAAGAATAAAAAAATGGAAGTATTTGAAACATATCAAGAAACTTGATAGGGGCCTGGAGAGATGGCTCAGTGGTTAAGACCACTGGCTGCTCTTCTGTAGGACTTGGGTTCAATCCCCAGCACCCGCGTGGCAGCTCATAATCTTTTGTAACTCTAGTCCCAGGGGATCCACCATCCTCTTATGTCCTCTGCAGGCACTGTACTCAACATGGTGCACAAACATACGTGTAGGCAAAACACCTATAAACATTAAATATAAATAGATAAGTCTTCTTTAAAAGACTGAAAGAAAATTAACAGAAGGTAAATTATGGCTAAGACGATGGCAAGTGGCATGCTTAAAGAGGTAGAAGATTGGAAGAAGTAATTTTCATTTCTTGCAGCATACTTTTATATTCTTTTAATTACATTTTATTTATTCATTTATTCACCTCCATGTTTGTGCACATGCCCCAGTATGCACATAGATGTCAGAGGACACCATGTGGGAGTCAGTTCTCTCTAGCATGTAAGTTCTGGGGATTAAAATTAAGTCACCAGGCACAGATGTCCACTGAGGCATCTTTCTGGTCTGCATCCTAACCACTAGGCTTTCTTTCTCAAAAGGTATTGTGGACAGACTTTGCCCCTTAGCATGAGAGAGATTAGGACATCCATGGTCAGGAGCTGAGCCACTCTACTGGGCTCTCATACTCTTCTATGAATGGCAGCAGACAACTTCTGTCTGTGTTTACCATTCTCATGGCTTGACTTCTCTAAGGAGGAGAAGGGAAGAATGGAGATGGAGGCTTGCTCTCCTCTCTACTGGCTGGATGATTGATGGGAGGGAGTGTGCCTCAGAGAGTTAAGTGGAGCTGTGGTTGGTGCTCTGGGGAAGGAGGAGATGCATGGAAGATGAAGGAAACCATTTATTGGAGAAGAAATAGGAAGTGGGGCACAGCAGAGAGGAGCTGGAGGACTTGAAAAGGCAGTGTAGGGCAGTGATGCGTGAAAGAGGCAGGACCAAAAGTGCAACAGAAAGGGATGGATTGATGGACAACGCTATAATGACCCTGAGAAGATCGCAGGTAATAGAGGGTGTGAAGCATTCGGTAAGCTTATGTCACACCCAGCAGTAAACTCAGAAAATTAAGGGAAAATCAGAGCTTGAGGACAGAGTTTGAAGAGAAAGAGATGGGTCACTCAATTTCTAATTGAAAAAAAATCCTGGACCATCAGTTATGTCCAAATGGTCATCAGAATAGCTACTAAAGGAGGAGAGAGAGGAAAACGCTGATTCCAGGATCTGGGGCCAGGTCGAAATTGCAGACAAGGATAGGAATAGAGAGAAAGGGAGGTACCAAAATTTTTACCAAGATCTCTGTACCAGGAGCTCTTACAACTCCTGCCTCTATAACTGTCTCCTGAACCAGCCCTCCTCCTATGCATTCAAACTGACTTTTATATGTGCATGCCGCACCCATCCTGACTCACCACATACTATTCACGTAGTGTGTGCTTGTGTGGGGCTAATGCTGGGTGCCAGGTTGTAAATACCATTATTTTTGTGTTGGAGTGGATTAAAATGCATTTCCCATGCACACAGGAGTACCACCAGTGTTCTGCCTGTGGGGATCCTAGAGTTTAGACTGCTCTATGCTCCATCCTCAGGGTTATTGCATTCATTCCCAGCTGGGACATAGGAAAAGAGGATGGTGACTCATGGCTGCCATTACAGGTCTTTGAGAAGCCGAGGTAGGAGAATTGAAGCCAGCCAAGGTGACAGAGTGAACTCCTGTCTCAGAGAGGGAGTGTGGGAGGGGGAGGGAGATAGATAGAACAGACATACTCTTGATCCCTGGAGAATTTTAGGGCCAAGCCTAGTGGTGGGGGTTACTCCCACTTCCCACCAGCTTTAATTCATTAACACAAATGTTCTGATTGCTAAGGAAGCTGAGAAATAGGCTTTGGCTGGATTTTCAAGGAAAAGGAGCAGTGTTGATAGATAAATAATTAGATAGATAGATACATACATACATATATACATACATACATAACATACATACATACAAACATACATACATAACACATACAGGTTAATAACTGTATTTTATAAAGTTTGATTCATGAAATAAGTGAAGCTCCAAGTGTAACAACATCATCTCCGAGAGTCATGTTTACTCCTGGATTCCTCACTCCTTTAAAAGATGTGCAAAAATGAATTAACTGTACTGAGCTTGAAAAAATCTCTTTTTTTCTTGGGCCTGGGCATGATTGTTTTGAAGTAAGTTCCCCACAACCCTGTGGAGCTTGAGGTTTGGGGTCTTCATATTTCCTGTGTAAAGGCTTCCTAAGGCTTGGGGGTGTAAATAAAGTTAGAAGCCTAGGAGGAAGTCGGATGTCATTTGTACACACTTGGTTCATAGATCCCAAGTCACATTGCCCCTGGTTTTCTTGAGAAGTCAGTGGCTTTCCCTGACCTCAGCTTTGGCTGTGTAGACCACTGTGTGTTAGTCTGCCTTGCTGTCTGGGGCCTGCTTTCCCTAGTGCCTGGGCAATGCTAGCCTGTATCAGGCAGGCTCTGTGCTTACAGCATTTTCTTTTTTTTTTCCTCTTTTTTTTATTATTGTTAAAAGAAAAATTTACATTTACTCCCCTTGTTCCCGGCCCTCCCGCTCCCCCACTACCTCACCACCCTCCCCCTGCTTCCTTAAGATGGGGCAGGATACCCTGCCCTATGGGAAGCCCAAGGCCCTCCCCCCTTCATCTCGGTCTAGGAAGATGTGCATCCATATAGAATAAGTTCCCAAAAAGACAATACATGCATAAGAGCTAGGTCCCAGTGCCATTATCATTGGTTTCTCAGTCAGTCCCATTCATAGGGTCCAGTTAGGTCATATGCTCATTCAGTCTTGGTCCAGCTGGATTCGATGAGCTCCCAATAGATCGAGCACACTGTCTCTGTTGGTGGGCCAGTCCCTCACGGTCCTGACTTCCTTGCTCATCTTCTCCCTCCTTCTGCTCTTCCACTGGACCTTGGTAGCTCAGTCCCTTGTTCTGATGTGGCTTACAGCATTTTCTCCTGCCCTGCTGGACTTCTGAGCTAGGCCTGACTTGCTTTCTGCTGTCATGTCTAGTTTTTTTTCGGCAGGCCTCATTTCCTTGGTCTGTCTGTCCTACAGAATTCTGTGATTCTGGATCATTCTGCCCTGGACGTATTAGCCCACTGCTGTCCTGGTTTCACCCTGCATGATGTTTGCTTGTTTGCTTGCTCTTTAGAGGGCTGTGAGATAAGAGCAGCAGCAGCTCCTGCTGTGTTGTCCTGGTCTGACCTACACACACACAGAGATCCCCTTGAAGGGCCTCGGCTGCAGACCTAGCACTGTGGCTGCTGGCAGCTGCCTACCCTTTTCTCCTATACACTTGGCCTCCCTCCTTCTCCATATTTGGACCAAGTAGGCTTAATGGTCCTGTCTGATCCTCGGCCCCTGCTCCAGAAGGATGGAAATGAATTGCTCATTCTCAGTCCTCTTCTGTTCTTTATTGGAACCTGGAACAAAACACTTGGGGCTTCTGTGACACTCTACTCAGAACCAGGTCAGGAAAACCTCAGGCCCCTAGAAGACCCTCCCACTATATAATCAGTGCCCTGGATGGAGTTCTGGGGAAACAGCTTCAGCCCCTCATCAGGGTCCCATTAAAATTCTTCCGTGCTCAGGACAGAGACTTGCAAGATGGCTTCAGAACCACGGACAGAGACTGTTCCAAAAGGGCGTTCGGTACCCTGGACAGCACCACCTCGTTGCCTAGTCCTGACTGTTTTCAGACTTCTGGGCCCAGTCCTGTGGGTCTGTGTTTTCATTGCCCTGACAAAAGGATGTTTAGTTCTCAGTGGAGGCACAGATTTCCAGTGTTGACTCAACAAACCGACTTGTACTGAGACTCACCCAACCCGTGGGTTGGCCTTAATGGGTCTTCACTGCTGTAAGCTAGAATGCCTAGGTGATGACTTCTAGTCAGTCTGTTCTTTGTATTTGTTTGTATTATTTTTTTTGAGACAGGGTTTTTCTGTGTATCTCTGGCTGTCCTGAAACTCACTCTGTAGATCAGGCTGGCCTCACACTTGAAGATCCGCCTGCCTCTTCCTCCCAGGTGCTGGGATTAAAGGCGTGTGCCACCATCACCTAGTGTCTGTTTCCAGTTTTACTAATTTGGAAAATTCAAAACAGCTCTAAGTTGTTGCTCCAGCTGAGAATTGTTGCTGTTCCTGTACTATGAGGCCAGATTTCAGTGTGGTGCTGCAGCCCAGCTGTTTCAGGCTGAGCTAGGAGCAAGTCATTTCTCATCCATCTCCTATGCAGACACCACAACAACATCACAGACTTTAGACCTGGATCCCAGTCCCACTGTGACCTGGGACACATTGTTTCTCTTTTCTGGATCATTTGTAAAATAAGGATAGTATTTACTACTCAGAGCTGTTACCATGGTTAGTATCAGGATTAGCATATCCCTGCAACACCTGAATTGTCTTTTTATTTTGTATTAGATGTCTCCTTGCTTGCACTTGTGCTTTTTCCTCAAGATACAGTACAGCAGAGGAGGAGTGTACGTGGGATCTACATCAAAAAGCTTTCTCTATTGCTTTCTGCCTTATTTGTTGAGACAAGGTCTCTCACTAGAGCTCATAGGTTAGGCTAGACTGGTTGCCAGTTCTTCCTATCTCTGCCTTTATGCACAGGCTCAGCACACTGTTTTTTTCTGTGGGTGCTGGGCCTTGAAATCAGATCCTCAAGCTTGCATGAAAAGTACTGTACCACACTGAGCCATCTTCCAGCCCCTATGATGCTTTTATTCTATTAGTAAATGTTTTGTTCTTGTTTCACAGGTGAATTTTAATCTATACCATGTCACCCATATCTTGCAACTGTCAAAAAAGTGAATGTCCTATGTTATGGGAGAAATTGGACCCGAGTGACATAGAGTAGTGTCCCAGTAGTGTTCCCTAGTTTCATTCTTCACAAGCCCTTATATAGATACTGTTACCTTGGCCAGAGTTTTATATGGGCCCACTATGGACCCACATGCCTTTGCTGGTGCAGGCCATGGAACAGTCAGTGACCAGGTGACAAGGACACCTCTCTACCCACTGGTCTTGGTTCTTGGTCTGCCCACCACAGTCCTCACTGGTCTCCCTTCCCACCTGGCACTGCACAGTGCCTGGAAGAGGTGCGATGTTTCTCCAGCATGCAGAGCCCAGTTTGTAAACAAACCCTGGAGCTGGCGCTGCCACCACCCTCGCAGCAGATGGCTCTGCAGCTGCCCACTGGGTGGAGCCTCCCTGAGAGCAGAACAGACAGGCAGGCTCTAGGCTCTGTGGTGAAGCAGAGGCGCCCAGTAGGGGCCCCGGGGAGAAGGCAAGGAGGCCTAGAAAGGGAGACGCCTCCCTCCTTTCTTCTATGCCTCCATGTCTTCTTCCCTCCCTGCTTGCCAGTCTGCCTCTATCCTTTAATTCTTTCCTTCCTCCCTTCTTATTTTCTTCCCTTCCTTCCTCCTATCTCCCTTCCTAATCCCTTCCTTTTTTATTCCAGTGAGCTCTCCCTTCTTAGGACAGGAATGAACATTGCCCTTCACCGTGATGTAGTTCAGCTGGGTAGGGCTGTGCCAGGGTGCCCATGCTAGGGAAGTAGTTGCTGCCTCTGTCCAGAGGTGAAAGAATGTAGATATGCCAGGCAGGTGTTAGCCTAAGGCAGCCTCTTACTGTGTGAATAGGAGGTTAGGTGGGCTGGCCAGATGGAAGACCTGGGCATGGCACTTAGCAAGCTGGGGAGCACCTCCCTGCATGATCAGCTGTGCAAGAGTTCTGGGCTTCAAGACCATTTCCTGTCTGCTATGTGAGAGCTCCTGCCTGGGAAGGATAGTTGTAAAGACATGAGGATTATGTGAGAAGTACCAGAAGGGTTGCTTGTAATAACCTCTAGTGTATCCTCTGCTGGAGGCAGGCATTAGAAAGGGCTAAATGGATTCTCTCCTTGAGTGTGGAAGAAATCCAGATTTCTGTAGAGGAGAGGACAGCCCAGTGAGTATTGAAGGCTGGGGAGGAGCCCACTAGGTGGAGGTAGGAAGACAAAGGAGGTGGCTAGTACTAAAGCCGAGAAGTTGGATCATCCCTGGCTGTGTTGAACAACAGCTCTGCACCTGTCACCAACACCACAGCCAGGCAGATGTGTTGGGATGGTGCAGGAAATGAGGAGCAAACACTGGCATGACTGTACGGTCACCACTTCTCATTGCTTCATTTCTTGAACATGTGACTTTTGAGCTCCTACTATGTTCTAGGTCCTGCTGATATCTCAGTCAGCGAACAAAAGAACAGAAGTCTCTCCCGTGTACAACTTCAAGGGCAGAGAGAGATTGAGAAGTGCTAATGACCGAGAAAGATGTGGGATTCATGGAGAGCAGTTGGTTATCACTGCTCTTGGTTTAGAGTGGAGAGAAAGTAGGAACAGCTTCCCATGCACAGCAGGGCTCTAGGGGTCAGAGCAGGCTTTTGAGCATTCAGGCAAGTCATGCTTCAGGATGCTAAGGTCGCTGCAGATCTCAGGGGTGAAAAGGGCGGAGCCAGGAAAGGAGAGCACAAAGATCAGATGGGGAGACAAGACCTCAGACCCTGCTTGTGAGCCAGAGCTGTCCTAGACAGGGAGAAAGTGAGCCAGGGTACATGAAGGGGGCCTGGCGAGGAACACAGAGAACTCACCCTCTCACCTCATCTCCTGCCTGGAGACTAATGAAGGGCAGTGAGAATTCATGCCTGGGCCACTGTAAGGCAGGCATGGGAAGTGGGCAGAGGAAAAGAAGAAATGAGTGCAAGGAGTTTTGAGTCATTGCCAAGGGTGTTGTCATATCAGTTCACACTTGAGTCTTTTTTATTTTTTGTGGTCCATCAGACTCTAAAGTTCAAGGGTTCAAGCCACCTGTCCTTCCCCAGAAGCTGGACCAGGAAGTCCCTTCCCCATGGGCGTCACCTCAGTGTGACTGGGACAAGATGTATAGAGAAGCATGTGGCCACTCTCAACATGCTCCACATGACTGCATAGCGCATGTCCCCAGTGGCTCTCAGAAGAGCTTGTGAGCATGTGGCATTCTTGAGCCGTCAGGGGACCCAATAGTTCAGCCAGGTGGAGCACGGAGAGAAGATGAGGAAGCGGGGAACTTGTGAGACGTGTGATTGCAGCGATGTAGATAAGTGCTTCCCAGCAAATGTGGAAAGAAAAATAAAAAGCGTACAGCAATGCCCTGGGGATGGGAATTGACCTGAGCTGGGCTCTGCCTCCCCAAGTTAGATGCGTACTGCAAGATGCCTCCCAAAGTTGGCCTCTGTCTGTCCAAGAGTCCTCCTGTGAAGGTATCTGGCAGGGGAAGGTAATAAGAACATGAAGGAGTGGAATACAAACAGGCCACATATAGTGGGAATTTCTGGCGAGGTTGTTGCTCTCCTGTGTTTGGCTGGAATACTGCATGGAGAAACATATGAATGAAATAGCATATTAACAGGATCCATATGTGTGATCCATAGCCTCAGGGTTGGGCAGGACAGAGGTCATCTTGTCCCTCAAGGCTTTGGTCGCTCCCTGGACCGTAGACTCCCAGTGCCACGATGCCAGCCCCTGTCTGTAAGGCAGAGTTGAGTCTCTAGGACGGTGCATCCAAGAGGTTGCAGATATGCAGGTGCTCTTCGGGGACAATGAAAGCTGTTTAGTGCATGGCATGGGGCCATCATGTGTCACATGGAGTAGGGGTGTCAGGTGGAGAAGCCATCTGCATTCATCCCCACAAGAGCCGAGTCTCATGTTCACTTTCTACCCTCTCCATAACCTTTAGAGCCTGGCTTCATCAGTGCACTTCTAGCAAGATTCATTAACAGTGCCCCACCCTCGATACCCAACCAGATTCATCACCTCTCCTCATATGGCTTCCCACCCTGGCCTACCTACAGGAAGAGTCCAGGATCCAGCCCACAGGAGCCCCCTCACCATCTCTGGCCATTTTTACTTGCGGGTCCTACCTGGATCCTTGACTCTGAATCCCCACTTGTCCTGGTTCCATCAGGAAGGTTTCCAGTCTTTCGGTCCCGCTGCAGTGACTACATGCCTCACTCTCGCCTCCTTGGGTAGGTTTGTCTTACTGCTTTATCAGTCTTCAGGAGCCACTGTACCTTAGTGCCTTCTCCCACAACCACCCAAGCACAACCTCTGGGTACTGTCATCTGCCTTCCTGTGCCTCCCAGCCTGCCCCCAGGCACTCACCATCTGCAGTGAGGAAACAGCTTGGCCCCAATTGAGGCTTCCACCTGGTGCCTTAGGGACTTTGCACGTTTTAGAGATGGTGTTTGCTCTGGACTAAGCACCCATACTTGGGGCTTTTAGGACTCTATTTGGCAGAAGCCCTGGCTGTCCACACTCTGTCTTCCACCCACCAATGGCAGCATGCTGCATCACCCTGTGTCTTTTGCCCTTCTTCTTACCCTCCTTTAAGGTGAGGCGGTGGTGAGGCTGCCTGTATACTAAGGAGTGTTCCACACAGGTTCGTGGGGCAAGGGACCCCTCCTGCAGTTGAAGGCCTTGGCCTGGAAGCCTGGAACTCCTGTGCCAACCCACATGCTCTAGATGAGGTTAGTACACGCCTATAATGTTAGCCATAACGGGGAGTGCCCAGACTGAGGCAGCATACAGCCTGGACATTGGTCCATGAAGCAATTTTTTGTTCAGGGTAGTAGAGCCTGTCAGCTAAGCCGAGCTATTGGGGCCCGTGGCTTCTAGCTGTCATAATTGGAGAGTTGAAGACTGAGTCACTCTGAGCTGTTTGTCTCCCACTCTGGCCCTGCTCACCATCCACTTCCTGATGTGACTTCCCCGGGGCACCTTGGGAAAGGCCATATCCAGAGGAGGGTGGGGCACAGCTCCTCTCACGTGCTGACTTCCTGTAACTAGGGGCTGCCCTCCTAACACCACACCTGTCTATAGAGTTGGATCCCTTGACTCCTTGCATGGCATTCTCACCTTGCCTTGCTCGTCATGAAGAGGTCTTGTTGCAACTTTGCAAAGAATTACCAAAGAAAAAGCAGGCAACTTAGCCTGCACATTTTGTGGCTCCGTGGTTCCGAGGTTCAGCATTTCCTCTGTATCGTCTGACACTCGCCCATGCATACACATGACCATGTGTGTTAGAAAACCCAGTGTATATACACTGTTGAGGTCACTGAATTCTAGTGAGCAGAGAGAATAGCTCCGTATGAGCTGGTAAGAGGGGCTCAGTGTGTAAAGAAACTTGCCACCAAGCCTGATGGCCTGAGCTCCAGCCTCGGGACTCAGATTGCAGTAGAAGAAGAAAACTGACTCCCTGCCTCCAAGTTGAGTTCTGACCTTCATGTGCACTATGGCACATGCGTGCATGTGTGTGCGTGCGCGTGCACACACAACACACACACACAGAGACACGCACAAACACTATCCACCTAGTGGACTGCCTTGCTTCCACTTCCCCAGTGTGGGGGTGGGGGTGGGAGTGGGCTGGTATTTACTGGAAGGAACCAAAGGGGGAAATGAAATTTGTGGACTGGGGGATGTTTTTATTTTTATCCACAGGGCTGTGTAAGTGGATCTTGGTCCCTGTGGGAATTCTCAGGACCAGAAGGCTAGAAACAGATTTGATCAATGAAAGTTGTTTCCAGACAGAACAAGCCATTGATAAATTCTAGCCCTGCCCAGTCAATCAGGCTCATCTGTTTCTGGGAGACAAGGAGGGAAGGAAAAGGAAGAGGAAGAAGAGGAGGGCGAGAGGGAGGGAGTGGGGGCAGGAAGGATGGCGCCTACTGGGAGGAGGCTCCTGAGCTGGGCCTCCCTAGAGTCTGGGCAGGCTGCCTCCGCCCTGCCCATAAATCTTTTATTTCCGTGTCTGGGAAGGAGGAAGGGATGCAGATTTCTTTCTAATTAGTGTGAGAGGATCCGGGATTGATCTGAGCTGTGATTGATGGATTCATCCCAGCTGCCAGCGGGGTAGTGGGCGACCCCAGGGAGGATGAAGTGGATAGCTGGCTTCCCTTGCATGGCGGAGACTTTGGAAAGAAAATGAACCCTCTCCCCACAACCTTAGCCCCCTTTTTATAAGACCGAGGCACATGAGAACAAGAACAAGAAACATGGTATTGCCAGGACGGCATCCTAGACGCACAGTCCCTCAGGCAGTGACAGACCCTGTCAGAGTAGGAAAAGGGCATGCTGGATCCTGACTTGTGGATGGCTCTGTTCGTCCAACTCAAAGCCGTTTGTCCTCTCATAGCAGCGTCTCAGCCCTGTGACCAAACTCTCCTACTGTGGCTGAGTGTGGACCGCGAGGAGTGACCTGAAAGTTCCTCGAGAGAGCACTAGTGTGGCCAGGGGAGTTTGATCAAGCCTGTCCTCTCACAGTTCTTCCTAGAGTTCTGGGCTATCCCACTTTCCTTCCTGCTCCTCCCAGGACTTTACAGAGATAGGGAGAACTGGCCTCGGGGACAGGTGACACGATGAGGACATGGTGGCTCACAGTGAACCATGTACTTGAACTCTGTTGTGGTGTTCTGATTCCCTCTGCACCTGGTGTGCTCCCAGTCACTCCAACCTGCCTGATATCAGGCTAGTTGTCCCGGAGGCTGGAGACCACTGCTGAAGTTCCTTCACTAAGACTAACATCCTGCAGATGATCCCCTACAATAACCAGTGTGAGCAGACCAAGGTTTGAGCTCGCAGAAAGGTCATGTCTTGATGGCAAAGCAGTACGATTTCTGAAAAGGGTAAATTGAGGCACATAGACAAGCAAATATTCTTTCAGCTACTCTCAGTGGGTGCTGACCTTGTGCCCGGGCCTTGTGGCTGCTGTGCTTGCCTCCTGATTCCAGGTGGGCTTTTGAACCAACACAAGGAGGTCAGCCTGAAGAATTGGGCAGCTTTTTTTTTTGAGATGGGGGAGAGGGTTTCGGGACAGGGTTTCTCTGTAACTTTGGAACCTGTCCTGGAACTCGCTCTATAGTCCAGGCTAGTCTCAAACTCACAGAGATCTGCCTGTCTCTATTTCTCAAGTATTGGGATTAAAGGTGTACGCCACCACACCCTGGGTGAGTTGGGTAGCATTTTTGCTTTTTCTGTTTCTCACCCATTTCTAGACACCCTTTGGGTCTAGCAGACCCATATGCTCACTGCCAGCACTAGCATTTCCCTCCCGGGGGTGAAGTCCCAAACCTTGACCTTCTGGCCCCAGAGGGCTTTTACTAAATGCCACTCTGTTTCATTGTTAGTTTTGTTGTGTTAGGTTTTGGTTTTTTCATTGGTTGGTTTTTGTTGTTTGTTTTGGTCTCTGACTTCCAGGAAAGACTTCATGGGTCAGTCTACTTGAATCAGTTTTGTAAGACTGGGGCCCCCAACACTTCAGACCCTTTAGGCTTGTGGTCTTCAGCCTCTTCATACTAGGATCTTCAGCCTTTCAGCCCCTTAAAACTTGGATTCTTCAACATCTTAGGATTGATATTTTTGACTCTTCCCCTTCTCAGGATGGGGCCACCCCTGAAGGTTCCTGACACTGCCACCCATATCAGCAGGTACCATGTCCACTACTTGGGTTATATATTTGGACTTGAGTTTCTGCTCATGAGAAGTTTTTAATGAAAAGACTGCACCAGGCAGCTAGTTCGGACTTTCCATGGATCCAACCCTGACACAGTTTAGGCTCCTCCCCAAGCAACAATAAACAGGGGTGATTCTAGAAGGTTCCAGGCCTTCCACGGGTCTTCCCAGCCACCGGATCTCCAGGTGAACACCCTGATGGTACAGCACTTGGCCCAGGAAGGCCTCCTAGGTGCCACAAAGCTAGGCTTCCCCTCGTAGATGTTTCTGCCACTGAGGCTGACCACATCTGCCTGCTTGGTGACTCTTTACACTTGGCAAGGGGACACACACAGGACTTGTCTTGATCCTGCCCTAGTGGATGCCTTGTGTTCTCATTGTTGGGAGCTGCAGCTTGTGGCCACAGGGCACCTGAGAGTGGTTAGTCGTCTGAGCCAGCTGCTCCACTGGCAAGGAATATATTGGAGGCCAGTGAGGGACTGGGCAGTGGATGTGGGGCAAGAGGAAATGAAGCAGAGTCCTAGGGCTAGCCCAGGATGGACAGTCAAAAATACCATCCTAGGGCTGACCCAAGCTAGATGGGACTCCACTAGGGTATGGAGCCCATATGCAAAAGTTTATGGGCCTCTTAGAGAGTCCAGGATGACCCAGAAAGTCAAGACCCTTTGCCTACTCTTGCCTGTGGCCTGCATCCAGAACATCAGACACTCAGTAGCTCTCCCCTCCAACCTATTTCTAATGCATCTTCAGGTCCATGCAGCCTACACATAGCCCTGAGGAGCCTCCACAATGGGCATTACTGCCTCCCAGGAGCTGAAAAAAGCTATCCCAGAAGATCACATGACTCCATGGCTACCCCCAGGGACTGCACTGCGTGCTGAGCTTATGGGCACTTTGCATTGGGTTCCCCAGGTCTCTGAAGCAGTTTTCAGGGGTAAGGGACAGACCACCAAGACGTGGGGGAAGTTGGGTTCAGTCTCTGCTCACGCTGTCACCACCTGGTGCTCATTCAAGAACAGAGGTCGTCAACTTCAGAGTTTTCTTACTGCTTCCATATTGATGAGTTGCCTTCCACCCACGACTGCCATTTGCGTTTTCTGAGAGGTGGAGCCAGGTCTGCCACGCTTCCTGCTGTCTGTCTGACACCCCGAATCCAGCTGGCTTGCCTCCGCACTTGCTTCTTGCTTGCTTGCGGGTCTGAGACACAAGAATACAGGTGGCTCTCAGGAACACTTTGAAAGTCACCATGTTTTCAGAGATGCTTCTGACCCTCCCTGTTCCTTTTCCCCTCCTCTAGCCCTTCTGTGGCTAGAGCAGGAAGGTGTGGTTGGGAGCATGGATCATCCCAACTGGCAGCACTTCCTAACACGGTGATGCAGATCTTAAGTCTGAACACAATAAGTCTGGAACAAACAGTCATCATTCAGCCGCTCCCACCACCCCCTCCTCAGGTTTTACCTGCTGTAGTCAGAAAATGACTTATCCTTTCTGAGCTGCAGAATGAGATCTGATTACCGTTGTGGAAGGTAGGGCCTCTAAAAGGAGAGGTTCTTAGGAGAGGTCAGTGCCTTCCTCGCAGTACTGGCCTCATTCTCCCTGGACTGACAGGTTACCGCAGGCATGGGTTGTTTTAAAAGGGGAGCTGATCTGGCATCCTGCCCCTCTGGTATACCTGCTGTGGTTCTTCTGTTTCACATCGCTAATGAGAGCAGCAGGAGGCGCTTGTCAGCACCAAAGCTCCTAAAATTTTCTCCCCAAATCTCTCTCTCTCTCCTCTAAAAATGACTCGGCCTCGGGATACTCTGTTCTAACAACAGAGGGTGAACTAAGTCAATACTTTTGCTCTCTAACACGGCAATACATATTAAGAGTCCTCCGCATGCAATTTTGTCAATCTTTAATTTCATCAAAGGAGCATGGGGATGCAGATGAAGCAGGGGAGAGGGAAAAGCTTTCTCAGAGTGGAGCAAGAATCAAACTTTCCCCTCTAGGGCATGTGCCCTAACCAACCTATTTTTTTAGAACTGTAGGCAAATAGTTATGACATAGGGCAGGCTGCCTCTTGCCAAAGGCACGAAAGGTAACGTTACCAGCAGGGAAGTACAGGGCTCAGCCCCACAGGCCACAGAGGATCAAGCCAACCACACTGGAATCTTCCTAACTCAACATTACTACTGCCTGGAGGCTGCTGCTCGACACGGGGTGTGAGGGCAACAGAGGGTAGTGTGGTCCCTTTCTGGTTGCAGAGAGTGGCCCGTGCAGTGCAGCCAGCAGGAGAATAGCTCTGAGGGGTGACAGGACTGCCTGTGAGGCCTCTTCAGCAGGGCTGCGGGCACCTTTAAGCTTAGTGTTCTCATCTGTGAGACTGGGTCCTTCGGCATCACCCAAAAGCCTTTAGAGGGTGAGAAGAATGGTTCCCACCGGTATGTCCCTGGGGTTGTGTTGTTAGAGCCAGTGACCCTATATGCCGCAATTATGGCTGTTTCTTTAAGCTTTTAAAAACTTATTCTTTGACAATGTCATACATATATAAATACGTAATGTACTTTGATCATATTTCCCCATTATCTTGTCCTATCCTCTCCTTATCCCAATGAACCCATTCTTTCCAACTAGTCCCTTTCTTACTGTGTGTGTGCACACACACTGCTGTATTTAATTAGGTTGCTTGCATGCACATTGGTGTGCAACTTCACTGGAGCACATGCAGTTTACCCATGTCTACCATCCCCTTCCTTTCTCCTCCAGCAGCCATCAACTGCATGGGACTCCTCAGGGAGAAGCGGGGCCTCATGACCTTCCTCCCTATCTGTATTAGAATGCTGCTGGACCTAGTCTTGTGCAGGTAGCCATGGCTGCTGTGAGTTCGTGAGCACACTGGGCCTGGCAAGTCCAGAAGATGGCCTGGCATGGCACTTGTCCCCATCCCCAGCCCTTGTGGTCTTTCTGTCCACTCTCTTGTAGTGTTATCTGAACCTTGAATGGGTTGCTAATAGATGTTCTGTTCAAGATTCATCATTTAGTGGTCATCTATTCTCGGTACTTGGTCCAGTTTTCTGTCTCTCCATTAACCATTGTACTCTTCAAAAAGGAACTTCTCTGACCCAGGCTGAGAACAGCACTAAAATATGGGTGTAAACATGAACATTTAGATTTATTTTTAATCATGTATATGTGTTGGTGTCTGTGCTTGTGTGTGCAGTGCCTATAGAGGCCCGAAGAGGATCCTGGATCCCCTGGAACTGGAGTTATATGCAGTCTTGAACCACCATGTGGGTACTGGGAATTGAAACTGGATCATCTGCAAGAGCAGCAAGTGCTTTTAGCTGTTGACCCTCTCTCCAGCCCCCCAACATGAATATTTAGAAAACAGTTTGAGGGCTGGAGAGATGGCTCAGAGGTTAAGAACACTGACTGTTCTTCCAAAGGTCCTGAGTTCAATTCCCAGCAACCACATGGTGGCTCACAACCATCTGTAATGAGATCTGGCACCCTCTTCTGGCATGCAAGCATACATGGAAGGAATGTTGTATACATAATAAATAAATCTTTAAAAAAAAAAAGAGAGAGAGAAAACAGTTTGATACCATGGCTGTGTAGCAAACCAGTGTGGTAAAATAAACATAAAATGAATTGTCTTTGCCATTTTAAGTGTACATACAGTTCAATGTCATTAAGTCCTCATTACCATCTGAACTTCTTCACTTTGTAGATCTGAAACTGGATATGTAACATCTGAGCTCCTGTTCCCCACTTCTCCTTTCTGTTGCTATGAGTTTAACCATCCAAGGATTCACACTAATTAAAAACGGAAAATTAGCTAGATATGGTGACATATTCTCAAACTTGACAGGCAGAGGCAGATAGATCTCTGTGAGTTCAAGGCCTGGTCTCCTGAGTGAGTCCCAGGCCAATCAGGATCACATAGTAGGGCTTTATCTTTTTTTTTTTTTTTTAAAAAAAAAGGGAAATCGCAAGCCCTAGAGATGACTCTGTGGGCAATGGATCTTCTCGTGCAAGCCTGGCAACTTAAATTCAATCTTAAGACCCACATAAAGGTGGAAAGAAGAGAACCCAGCCCCACAAAGTAGTTTTTGACTTGCATAGGTAAAGCATGAAATGACCAAGCCCCCTCCACACACAAATAATAAATACAAAATCTATTGAAATGGAAAACTGGCCAGCCATGATGCATTTTAAATTTCAGTCTATATTTTCTTTTAGGCAGCATAAAAATGTTCTTCCTGATAGAATCAAAACTGCCCCAGAAAACACAAAAGGTCACATGCATCCATGACTCAACACCCGAAAGCCAAAGCCTGTAGCCATAGGCTTCTCGGTGTCTTCTGCGTCCTTTTTCCCCAGCCATGTGCAAAAACTGTGTGTTTGAGGTGTACAACAGGGTGTTTGGATATAAACATACATTGTGAACTGATTACCATAATCAAGCTAATTAGCATACCTATCACCTCCCAGGCTTAATTTTTTTTCTCATGAGAACATTTTAAAATATGTCTTAATGGGGCTAGGGAGATGGCCCAGTCAATGAAATACTTGGCTGTCCAAACCTAAGGGGCAAAATTGAGATCCCCAGCACCCACAGTTCGGTGTGCTGGGGTGTGCCTGTGACCTGATGGCTGAAGAATACAGGGGGATCCTTGGCGCTCACAGGCAGCCAGTCTAACAGAAGTGGTGAGCTCTAGGTTTAGGAAGAGACTTCATCTCAAAAGCTAAAGGGGAGAGCGTTTGAGGAAGAAACCAGATCACTGAATTCTGGCCTCTGCACAGGTGTATACACACACACACACACACACACACACACACACACACACAGAGAGAGAGAGAGAGAGAGAGAGAGAGAGAGAGAGAAACAGACTACAAGCCTACAGTACATTGCTCTTAACTGACATCATCTTGCTGTACCCCTTATTTCCAGAATTCATTCCTCCTGTCTTAATGGAACTTTGTGCCTTTTAACCATCCTCTCTGATACCCACCATCCAGCCCCCTGGTAACTACCCTAGACCCCCACTCCTTAAGTCTATGATACTGTACCATGTTTGTCTTTCTGCATCTGCATCATGATACTGATTGAGTCTTGTGGCTTCATGAAACATCCACATCTCTCTAAAATGAGAGGGTTGGCTTAAGATAACAGCTTCTCGCTAGTTAAAAACCGGAAGTGGCTTGATGAGATGGCTCAATGGGCACCACGCTTGCCAACAGATCTCAGTCTCCAGGACCCATGTAAATTTGGAAGGAGAGAACCTACTCGTAAAAGTTGTCCTCTGGGGCTGGAGAGATGGCTCAGCGGTTGAGAGCACTGACTGCTCTTCCAGAGGACCCGGGTTCAATTCCCAGCACCCACATGGCAGCTCACAACTGTCTGAAAATCCAGTTCCAGGGGATCTGACACCTTCACACCAATGCACATAAGATAAAGTTAAGTAAACCATAAAAAAAAGTTTTTTAAAAAAAAAGTTGTCCTCTGTCTGACCAACACATGCGTGCACACACACACACACACATACGTACTCTAAATTTAAATATGTTTAATTTAAACAGTAAAAGCAGAAATATCATTTTAAAGTGAATGCCACAGAAAGTCTCCACATAAAACTGATAAGTAACAGATTCCATATAAAGGAGCCTATAAGTCAAAATCTACAATGTTCACTGTCGTGTTGCTAAGTGAGGAAAATGGGCCCACCTGACAGCATACGCTGGGAATCATGGGCTCTGGTGAACAGTTTGCTTGCTCATCAGTCTTGGCATGTGCCAAGACTTCTTTTTCATGGACAGAACATAGTGTTTTCAAGGTGCTGACCAACTCAAGTGCACAGTAGTCGGTGACAGTTGGCTGGCAGGTCAAGTCGTGATTGGAGAGCTCTTTACTCTTGGGTTAAAATGGATGTAGATGCTGGGCAGGACAGTCACATTTGTCGCTGTGTGAGTGAGGTCATAATGAATAGCAGATCCACAGGGCATTGTTACTTGCTGTGTGGCAACATCTCCAACAGAAGCAAATTCATGCCCACTAATACTGAGTGGAGCCTGACAGGCACGCCCCACTCTGATCTTTGACCTCACAAAAGTTGCTACATGGCTTCCACCATCACGGGTGGCCCTTGATGTTCACTAAGGTGTCAAAATTAATGTACTTAGCTTTGAGGGTGAAGCTGTGGTTTGAAAACTTAGCTATATCAACCTGATGGAATTTGCCTCGAACTTCTGTTGAACCCCCTCCAAAGAATCTTCTTCCCCATAAACCTGGAGAGAAATATTCCTCAGGTTTAGTATCAGATGTAGTGTGGTAAAATTTTAAAATTCATCCAGCTTTCTCCAGAAGGGTTTGTAGAAACCAACATGCCTGGATCCCACCCATAGAGGTGGGCCTTAGTAGGTCTGAGGCAGGGGGAGGCCTGAGAGTTCTGTTTAGACAAGCTTCCAGAAGTTCTGCTGGCAAGAGTCAAGCTCAACAGTTTGAAGACTTCTTCACCAGAGCTCTCTTGGGGCCCTCCTTACTTTAAACACACGTGACCATGGGTTCCCTCTGGTCTGTCATCCTCTCTTCTAAGGTTCGGCAGACCAGACTTAACCAGGATGCTCGAAGCTTGGAGATGCTTTTCCCTCTCTGCTGGTCTGGTTTCACACATTCATCTAGTCAGACCTAGTCTGGATGAGACCCTTTTCTATCTTTGTGGAGCTGTGGTATTTCAGGGAAACCATTTAGCTCCTATCCTCAATTTCCTGTCTGCAGCCTCAAGTCACGCATGTAAGTCCTACCATACTCAGAAAGATGATAGATGACGTGTGATTTATCGACTGCCTGTAACATGTAAGGAGAGATCACCATTTGTGAACTCTCAGGTTTGGACCCATCCTAGATGAGGACTATATGACATCCTAGATGACAGTGTGTGCCCTTGAAATCATTCAAGATAATTCTGGGGCTGAAGAGACAGCTTTGAGGTTAAGAGCACAGAGGTCCTTCCGGCAACCACATGGTGGCTCACAACCATCAATGAGATCTGGCACTGTCTCCTGGAAAGTGTATATAAAAATATATATAAATTTAAAAAATGTTTAAAATTTAAAAAAAAGATAATTCTGAACAGATAGGGCATTTTGGGAGGAGCTTCAAGGTGTTCTGGTTTCTAGAAGGTTTGCTACAGAACTGAACTGTCACTTTGGCCTATGGCTCCCAGCCCAGTCCGTCTAGGAATCTCCTTTCTATTTATGGGGGTTCACTGAGCCCCTGCTTACTCCACTTACATCTTTGTCTCTTTTGGGCCCTGCCTTTCCTGGAGCCACCCTTTGCATTTTGCTCTTGGGCTCTGCATGGCTGCTGAGGGTGCCAAGCTGATGCACTGCAAGAGGAAACTCCACGATGCTGCTGATGCTGGCGGTGATGCCGATGGTGCGAGCTGAAAATGGGCTGCTACGTCATCGTCGTCATCGTTATCATCATCATCAGCACAGCCATCAGATCGCTGGCACCCATGCTGGGTTGGCTGTTGGCCATAACTTGTCTCTTGAACTTTCGACAGCCTGTTGAGGTAAGTATCAGTCATGTCCATGTTACAAATGAGGAAACAACGGCTCAGAATCAGTCGCTGGTGTGGATTAGCGTTCCCTTACCGTAACACAATTCCTAAGGTGAGTTACTGCTGGAGCTCATCATGTTGGAGGCTAACAGTCCAGACAGCATAGCATGGGCTCTGGTGAGGTCACAAGGCAGGTAGCTGGAATAGGTGTGATCACATTGCCAAATAGGAAGTAAGAAAGCTGTGGGAGGGGTTGACCTCATGCTTCATTGTGGTCCTCTTGTGAGAATTAGCAGAAGTCCACAGAGAAACAGCTTCATTCCTCTCAAGAGTGCATTCCCAGTTGACCTGAGGGCTCTTATTAAACCTCTTCCCTTCAAGGCTCCATAGCATCTCTCCAAGTGCCACCCTAGGTACCTGGATTCCAACACAAAAATCCCTGAGGTGAAGGAACATCATAGGATGGCCCAAAGATACCCCAATATTGTGTCTGTATGTGAAACACAGGGCCTTTGGGGCACAGTAGGAAGTGCCACTGCCTCCACCTGGCGTGTGTGGCCTCTCAGAATTGGATCCATTTCAAGTGACAATTCATAGATTCACTGTTGCTAGGAAGTAGGTGGGGCTGACAGAACATAGAGATTCTTGGACTTGCTAGAGTGGGATGAAGCCCAGAGAAGCCTAACCATGGTGGGCTTCTGCCCATCCCCTCTAAGCAGGAGGAGCTTAGGGATGCTGGCAACTGTCCCACTGGGGACTTGATGGTCATGTGAACTGGTACTTTTAGGACTTAATCTTGGGGACAAAGTTGTCACTATTTCCATCCAGTTGTAGCCTGTTGTCTAGCTGTGCTTCCTAAGCCCCATATAATTCCCTTCCTGGAAAGCCCCCTGTCCACATACACACAACACTGCTGCCTGGAAGAGAAACACAAACTCCACAGCTCTTCATCAGGAGACTGCTTACTGGCTCCTCGTTTGAGCCTCATAGGACCCATTTCACCCGAGGCTTCGAACAAATGCAGCTTCTTCCTGTTCCCCGGAAGTGTCCAGCACTCCCTACCTCGTGCCCTGCCTTCTGATGTTGTCGCTTCCATCTTACTGGCTGACCAAGTGAGGCTCATTCAAAGTTCTAGCTTAGGTCTGGCTTCCTCAGGCCATCTTCTTGGGTCTTTGAGATTTTCCCCAACTTGAGGTTCCCTACCCATGCAGCATTTCCCACTGAGTGCCACTCCAAGCCCCTCTTCCTTTCCCCTTACCTAGCACCAACTACTTCCCATGCATTCCTGCACTCCACCTAAGAGATGGGTTCTGTCTGTGAGCATCAGCCCGTGTGTGTCTGGTTTTACTGTGAACCTTGACTGTGCTCTGCACCCTGTTGGCACCTTGTAACTGCTGAATGAAGGACACTCGGTGCTGGAGTGATGAAGCACTGTCCTTGGGATTGGAGGTTCTGGTTCTAGTCTTGGCTCTGCCAGCCCCTCCTGGTCAGTGTGCTCCTCTGCAGGCCCCAGATTCCTCATTTAAGCCAAGGGGTTAGACACTGGAGAAGCTCTGCCTCTACCACTGCTCAGAACCTCTGGGCATCTTGTTAAAATGTGTGATCCTGGGCCTCTCTTGGAGTCACCAACAGAAAAAAATCCAAGTTAGGCCTAGGCATCTGCATAATTCACACACAACCAGGAGGTAGAGGGATGGAGGAAGCTGCCAGACCATCATCTGAGCAGGAGACTTTGAGAGGTGGACAGAGTTGAGAAGAGAAGAAGGGGCTATACAGTGGTGCCTATAGTGAATGAGGAAGAAGTCATCCTCATCATCACCAGCACCATCACCTTTACTATCACCAGAGCTATCAGTATTGTTATAGTCATCACCATCAGCACCAGCACTGCCGTCTTTATCTTCATGATCATCTTCATCACCCTCCTCCTAAGGTCATCTTAACCATTAGAACTACCAGCAGGATTGTAGTCGCCACCATATCACCATCCTGATCACCATCATTACCACTATAGTTGTTTTTCAGCATTATCATTCATCACCTGTTGTTATCATGTTCATCATCTTCACCATGTCTGCTATCTCCTTCATCACCTTATGACTAGCATCAATGTCAATATTATCCTCATGACTTCATCATTAGAACAATTGACATCACCACAATTACCAGTGTCACCACCATTGCCATAATCTCCTTGATCATCGTTGCCATTTCTCCCATCAGCAGGGACACCACTGCTCAGTGCTCACTAGGGATTTCTTGTGTTCCCATCTTTATGGCCATTGCCTCCTTCAGTCTTCTCGGGGAGGGAGGCGTTATGAGTTAATGTCTAAGGGGAGTTGGGTGTGGTGGCTCTCTCCTGTGCTCCGGTCACTTGGAAAGACAAGGCAGGAGGATTGCTGTGAGTTTAAGGGCAACTTGGATTACATAGTAAATTTCAAACCAGTCTGGAGTAGAGTGAGAAGCTTCCTAAAGGACTTTTTATGCCTAGAGGCTTGGGTTCCAGTCTGCAGGGCCTCCCACTGCCAAGCCATCTGCTACAGGAGTATCCTGTGTCTTTGGGAGGGGACACAGGGCACTGCCTTCCGCCTTCCTACTTTGCTTTCTACACCAGGCCTGCTTCCTGCCAGGCCCTGCTTTGAATTAGTCCAGACCACATTTTTCTGTGTTCGTAAAGCAAAGATTTCGTTTTTCTTCTTCTCTCCAAACCGCTTTCTGCCCACTCGAAACTCCTGTGAAAATAGCATTCGTAACCACGCCTCAGGCCGATCTGTGTCCTTGTGCTCAGTGCACATGCTCTATCTTTCACACCACAAACGCCTTTGCTCAGGGAAAAAATATGTTTTCTCTCTGCAAAACTGCCATTTTTAGGCAGCACATAGAAGGCAAGAGAGACGACTTTACTTTTCCTTCCCCTGGAAAACCCCACCAAGATGTTGTTTTCCTTTGCTTTCTCTGGAGGGGAGATATTTTTTGACAGCTTTCATCGCTATTCTGGCTCTTGGCTTCACAACTAGTGCCAACTTGTAAAAGGGAGCAGAAGAAGCCTTTGATGAGCAAAGACAAGATTCTCCCAGAGGGACACAGCACCCCAGAACTCAGCACTCTTAGGGACCTCCTCACTGAGGGGCCTGAATGGAGACATATGCTGGCTTTGTAAGGTGCTGGTGGCATAGGGACTGGCCACTTACTGAAGTCTCCAGATCGCCCTTTTCAGCATACTTCCTCCAGGACTTTCATGAAGTAGGATGGAGACAGGTAATGTGTTAGGGATTACAAAACCCCAATCAGATCTTGATTCTGCCTTAGTACTGTCCAGCTCAGTACTGGGAGGAGCTGAGTGGACTCAGCATTGTGGTATTCGTGGGGAGACGTGGGCAAAGTCCTGGTTCCCAGATAAGCTTCATTTAGCCAGAGAAGTTTTGGCAGGTGGAGACAGAGGTAATGCTTGAGCTGACTGATAAGTTTCCCCTTTTAGGACACCTGCCTCATCTGAAACTACTGAAGTCTACTGCCCCTACTCATTTCCTCTCCCTATGCTGTTCCAGTGCACCCCTTTCTGTGGCTTGGAAGAGAGAGCTGGCAGTGGCTTCTGATGGGCCTGACTTGCTTTTCTAGGCTCATTTCTGAGATCCTCCTAGCCTTGATGTTCCGTTCACATGGCTGGGGCTCCTCCACTGCTGCTTGGCACTGTGGGCCCAGTGGGCCAGAGCCAGGACAGCATCATTGCTTTGCCGCTCCACACTGTCATCCTGCCTGCGTCAGACCTTCCTGCATAGCTGCCTCCTAGACTTGCAGGATGCCATTGCTTTAGCCCAAGAAAGGGTTGTTCAAGGAGATGCCCTGTGAGAGTGCAACTGGGCCTTTGGGCCCCCTGGGTCAGGTGGTAGCACTTCAGAGATCCCAGGCCCTTCTTTCTTTTGTTATCTCTCTAGGTGGTTTCCATCTTGGTACCAGATTCCAGTTGACTTGTCTTGGGTCAGATGTTTTTATGATGAGGGGGCAGGAGTCAAAGAGGGGGCCTCTGATTAGCATGGCTTCTGTCAGGAGCACTCAGCAGCAGTCAGTGAGCAGGTGGGGTCATGTCATATGATGACATCAGGACCCACCCCTTCAGAATCTGAAGAGAAGTCCAGAAAGAGGCCACCGTGGGCTGAGAAAGAGTGCTCAGATGTCCCATGCCCTCCTTGCCACTGTGTCTTCAGCTCACGATCCTTTTTCTCTGAGCCCCAGGTCCCACAGCTTTAAAATAGAAAAAAAAACAACAAAAAAACCTTGCTACTCAGCCTTTTTAGCTAAGATCAAGCACAGAGTAACAACTAGACTGCTTGTGTCACTGAGATTATTGTGATGATAAAAAAAACACATATAGTAAATGACAGTGACCTGGATGTCCCATGGTGGCCCTAAGGGCCTTTCCTCCCCCATTTGAGGGCTTTCAAGTGAGGGCATGAGAGGAGACGGTTATTGCCTGCTGTTGAGATTGAGGGGAATATACACTGAAGACGGTAGGACGCATCCTCTGGCAGGAAATGCTGCCGGTTCACAAGAGACACCAGCTGCCCGGCTAGTGGCTCTGGACAGGGCACCGGAGGCTCTGGGTATTCTGGGAGGATTGACAAGTCCTATGACTTGAATTGGGACTGTTATGGGAAGTCTATTGCCACTCATATGGAAATGGAAGAGGGGAGTGAATACTTTTTTGGATCTGGGGCAGAAGGCTGAGCTATTTGGAGGTGACAATGAGTTCATCTTGGGCAAACAATACAGAAAGCCAGAGACAGTTCTATGCAGTATGAGTGGGGCAGGCATGGTTGGAGCCCAGAGTTCTGCAGACTGACCCTCGGATGAAGAGCAGATGCCCACAGTGTGCACTGTGGAATGCTGCATGCGGTCTGCTGGTTTGTTGCAGGGGGATTGGGAAAGGGAGCTTGGTAGCGTGGAGGTCACATAGACTATTACTGTTGTGTTGTGGGTGGAAAGTGGCCAGAACCAGTGTTGCTGACATCAGTGGAGGAAGGCTAACGCAGGAGAAAGTTTGAAGGGAACATTGAGAAGGGAAATCTGAGTATAAGAGGAATTGGAGGTTCAGGTTTCTGGCAGTGGGAGACCTAGGATCTGAAGAAGCACATTTGGGAATTAGTGGACACAGACAGCATCCAGAGACACAGAAGGTTGGGGTCTTTGCATAAGGCCAAATGTTTGGTATGGGGTTCTAAGGGCCTCAGTCCCAAAGAAAAATTGTGGCCGAGTAGGTAACTGAGTCTGGAAGGAAGGGTGTAGAAAGGGTGGTGAAGGATTTGGTGGGATTTCTGGAGATAGCACACATGAGAGGAAAGGGCAGGTTCATCCCTCAGGATTGGTCTGGGTCAACCTCACTGGGCTCTTCTAGCTGCAGGACAAGGATGATTCCGGGGGAAAAAGAGAGGCCTTCTTGTGTTCCTTATGGAGCTCACAGTTAAAGAAAGTAAGAGACTTGTCCCAGAGGCAGTTCAAGGATCACCTGTAGTGGGCCCAGGGCCATCTCTGCTACTCATAAGGAATGTTCCTTTGGACCAGCCATTCCTGCTAACCTGTTTCTACGTGTCCATTGGAATGATGGTTCAGAGTAGGGGGACAGCACATGAAAGACTTTTGTCCAGTTCCTGCCACGTTTATTTAGAGATGTGGTTCGCTGTAACTGTTACCAAGGAGACAGGTATACATCCCAACTGCTAAGTGCTGAGGGCAGGACTCCTGTGATGGATGGATGGCTCAGCACAGAGATGGAACATTTGAAAACAACAGTAGCATGTGATGAGCTTGCCCAGGACACTGTGGTCCACTCATTGCTGGGGAAAGCTCAGCTTGTGAGCTTGCTACAAAACACATGGCCAGCAGCTGCCATGCTGGGGAGCACCACCGTCTAAACACACAGGCACGTTCTCTCCCCCACTCTCCAAGGGGAATGGCAACACCTCAGAGCTTCACCTGTCACTCATCCACGTCACTCACTACCTGGTATCTAGTAGTGTGATTAGACCAAGGACATCATTTCACACACCACAGTGTGAATTCAGAAATTCAAACCTATGAACTCATAAACTTGCAATCACAGGTCCATGCTAACCTGGGAATCAGCCTTTTGTTTCACCAGCAATTTGCGTTCAGCTTGCTTCCATACTTAACCTAGCCTGGTGTGCAATAGGTTGTGTGAATATTCCACTCAAAACCTCTTGAAAGGAAGGATTTGCCCCTAGTCACCTCTCTGCCTTGCCATCTGTCCCTACGATCCACGTGTCGTGTTCTCAACTGCCCTTGGTGGGTCTTCAGTTGTATTTGCTGAGACCCATCAACCAAAGGCACCAGTTCCCAGTGGGAAGGAGACATCGGGCTGAACAGGCTCTGAAGTCGGAGCATGTAAAAACGTGTTGAAAGGCAGAAGGGACATCAAAGGTAACCACAGAATTGAAGTTTTGATCCACTCAGACACAAGCCTGGACGAAGTGAGTACAGGGTGTGGGCAGGCTGGTGTGGCTGGAGCGAGATGTCTGGAAATGTGTCCCGGGCATCAGAACTTTGGTGAAATTCATTCTGCCCAAAATTGTGTGATGTATTTCAACCAGGAGTAGAAGAGGGCTGCTGGTTCCCCGATTCCCTCAGGCGCCCATGCCTGGAGAGAGGGCTGCCTGCCGCTCCTCTTGTGGGCTTTGGAGGCTGTGGGAAGGGAATCTCAGAATTGTGTCTATGGAGACAGATTAGAAACCAGAAGCCAAATGTCAGTCCACCTTGGCTGTTCTGAGGAGTGTGGAGTATCTAGTGAGCAAAACTGAACAGTAGCTTACGGGAGTAGGGGCTGAACAGTCTGCATTCAGAGTGTGCTAGAGTCTTTAAGATCCCAGCCCTACCTTGGCAGAGCTGCAGGTGGCTCAGCAATGGGGAACCGTGATCAGCAGGGGTGCAGGGGAGGCCTTTGTGGATGCAAATTCCAAGCAGGCATCCATAGAAGGGACAGGGAAACCTTTATGCTCTAGCTACCTTCATCCCAAATTGACCTGAGCAGCTTCCCAGATGGAGGTGGAAAGCATGTCCTTGGGTAAAAAGTAATCCTCAACCCAGGCCTGTCCTTAGCTGCTCAAGCTAAGACCTGCCTCTGCCCCTGTGGAGTGAGTCATGGTGTCCCAGATCACAGGCATCAGATGACATGGGGCCTACGAGGCACCCAGTCTGTTCTAAGGCACTGTGGGATTAGGGAGCTTTAGGTTTCTAGCACACATTCTGCAAGCTCTTCCTCCAGGCAGGAGTGGGAGGCAGGATGCTGGGACTGTACCTCCTGGGAATTGGGAACTGGGGACTCCACAGAGGCTCAGTCATCCTCCCACCCCCACACTTCTCACTGCCACCCCAGTAATTGAGAGAGTTCCTGTCTCCCGTTTTGGTTTTTTTTTTTTTTTTTTGTTCAGCACATCAGAGGCAGCGGCTGAGCCTTCAGTTAGGAGTCTGAGCAAATTGGAGCTGAAATTGTCTCAACAGGTAAGGGAACACTCACTGTCAGCTAGTCTCTGTGGATGAGCAGAGAGGAAAGCACCTTTCTCTGCCAATTGATGCTGTCCCCTCCACACCCCACCCCAGGAGCCAAGACCTGCCCTTTGCATTAGAGCCCTAGCTCTGCCCAACACCCACCGGGGCTGTTACACAGGTCCAGGAAGAGCTGATTCATTAACTGCTGGTTACAAATAGCCCGGTGGAAATGGTCTCTCCACTTCTGTAGGCTGCCTGGCATAGCTGGAAAAGCCTGTGTTTTGGAAATAGCCACTTAGTGCTTGCAGGACTTGGGGCAAGAGAGCCTTTCTCAGCCTCAGGCTCTGCACTGTGAGAAGTATGGAGGACAGGTGGAGAGTGCTCAGTGGATAAAGCGCTTACCTCTCAAGAATGAGGACCAGATTTTGGAACTCTATGCAAAGTTGGGCAGGCATGGAGGCCTACCTGCAATCTTGGAGTTTGGGAGATGGGATTCCAAGAGCAAGCAGGCTAGTTAACTATTCAAAACCAGGAGCTCCTGGTTCAGCCAGAGACTGAAACAAAGTAGAAAATGGCAGAGGAAGACCCCAGTGTCAAACTCTGACCTTCTCATGCACATGTGCACACTCACCTGCACATATGGGTGCCCATACTCATTCAAAGATGCATGAACTCTCTAGAGGCCTTGGTCACACCGGGGCCACTTGGCTACTCCCACACTTTTAAAATTAATTTCTTCAACTCGCATACAAGGTAATTAGCTTCTCTGTGACACTTCCATGCATTTATCATTATGCCTTGTTTATGTTCATTCCCCTCCCTCACTGCCCTCCCACATACTCTGTGCAGCCTTCTTGCCGGGCAGCTTCCTCTGTACAGATAGTCCCACCTCCTGCTTTCGTGTTGTGTAGAGTTCCTTCCTTTTCTCTCTCCTTAGAATCTCCTCCTCCTCCTTCCTAGTTCCTTTTCTAGTTTTATCACACACACACACACACACACACGCTTCTGACCAGAGAGAGTTTTGTTCTTGGTAGACAGAGTTTGTACCTTCATGTTCAAAGCTGCTGTTCTTGCTAGTGGTAGCCATACTAACCCAGCAGGCTTGGTGGTGGCCCATAGCCCTTATGCCGGTATGCTCATGGGTTCACTACTCCATGGCTTCTTTTCGTGGATCATGTGTTAGCCGTTGCTGTCTTTCACGTATTATATTTCCATGAGTAAGACGGATTGGGCTGTGTGTGTACTTCTGTGTGTACACATCTGTTTGAGCGCAGCTGGAAAGCCAGTGCCATCATCTCAGGTCAGACTTCTCTTTCCTGGGTTCTCATGTATTGTGAAAGTGAAGCATTCTCAGAGGTCGGCATCTGAGCTCCCATGGATGTCCAATCAATGCCCCACTCTTTGTGGAAACTGGAAACAATTAACTGTGTTAGCTTCTGCTTCCAAGAGCTGTTGCCTCCTCCTGCCTTGCCTGGCTTATGCAAATCAGGGCCCTGCAGCTTCTGCTAACTACATCACCTCCTTCTCCTTCAGGCACAAAGGTTAGTCACTGGGCCTGGGATAACTCTAGCTTGGCTAGGGGGAGAGTCACCCAGACTCTGGAAACCTCATCCTTAATCTTGTCTCCTTTGTCCAATGCCTAGGAACTGTTCTTCCATCGTGAAGGGGAAGAGGTAGCAGGTTCACCTCCACCTTTGCCTCGCTGCTTCTCTGAAAGGCAGAATGCAAGTATCCAATCTAAAGTCCAGGAGGGGCAAAGGGATCAGTCCCCACCTGTATCTCAGGGTCGGAGGGATCTGTGGGTGAATGCAGAATGACTCATTGTCTCCTCATTTACCCTCAGTGAAGGACTTCACGTATACTCACCCTTCACACTGACTTTGGCTGCTGGTACCCTCAAACTATAGGAACATCAACATTGAGGTGGCCAAGGGCTTGCCTTTGAGGACCATATGCCACATAGGTGCCAGGCACTCTATAGTCTATGACTTAGCATAGACTATCCTCACAGGGCTCTCTAACATGCAAGTAGAAAGGGGGAATCTAAGCTTTACCTGGAATTGGAAAGTGATGAGAGAGCCAGAGGACAGTGTCCGAAGCCTTTGTGGGTCATGCTGAAGTGCACGAACAGGCAGGAGGTCAGCTCTGGACAAGTGCTGGGAGATGGCACCTCTGGTGGAGTCTCAGCACTGGGGAGGGGTTTCTTGGGAAGCAGCCTGGAGGTTACTGGGCAGAACATGAGCGAGCTTAGAAAGAAGGCCAAGGCCATGGCAAGAGTTCAGCTTTGTTGTTGTTCTTGGCAGTGGGGAGCTATTGATGGTGCAAGGCAGGAGATAATTGTCCACATATCAGGAAGACTATTTTGGTTATTGCTGTAGTCTAGAACATCATCCAAAAACCTGCATGTTAAAGGTTTAGTCCTGAGCTTGGTGCTGTTTGAAGGTGGTGGTCTTTAAGAGGTGGGGCCTGGTAGGAGGTCTTAGGTCATTTGGGATGCCTCCTCCTTGAGTGGATTGTGGGAGGCATTCTCTTCCTCTTTCTTTTGTACCCAGCCATAAGTGAAACTCTTTCTGCCACATGTCCTCAATATGATGCACTCTTCTGCCATAGGTCCCTCTGTCAAGGGCAAAAAACTTCAAAACTTCAAGCCAAAATAAAACCTTTCCTTTTTCAAAAGCTGATCATTGTAGGCATTCATTGAAGTGATGAAAAGCCAACAGACATAGTGGTGGTGGTCTGTGTATCTTTGATGAGAACAATAGCTTTTGACAAATGAGCATGTATCTCTCCCAAGCATATTCTCAACTGGGACACTTGGCATGACCTGGAATGGTGGAAACTTCTAGCGTTACCTGTAGTTTCTCTCTGGACCTCTGGCAGTTCTCAGCTTCTAGCCCTTCCTCCTTATGCCCAGTGCTGCAGTTCAGTTCTGGGATGTCTCTGCAAAGCCTGTGTGTTGAAGATGTTCCCAGCGTTGTGCTAGCGGGAGGTGGTGTGGACTTAAAGAGATGGAGCCCAGTGGGAGGCCTTTGGGTCACTGGGGGGTGTCTTCCTTTCACTTCCTGACTGGAACAGTTGCTTTTCTCATTTCTGGAACCAAATTGCCTGACAAGAACAACTGAAGGGAAGAAAAGTCCATCACAATGGGGAAGGCATGGCTGAATTCATGGCAGAGGCTTGTTTTTGAGGCCACAGAGGAAGCAGAGGAAATAGGTCAGAGCCAGGAACCTTCAAAATCTCACCTCCTAAACGTCTCCACAGCCTTTAAAATGACACCTTGAACTGGGGACTAAGTTCTCAAACCATGAACCTATAGGAGCTGTGTTTGACTCAAAACAGTGCCAACCGTGAAGTATATAAGCAGGCTTGCTTACCACACACTACCATAATATGTGGTCTGGAGCCTCCAAAACAGAGAGCCAATGCTTTTTTTTTTTTAGCAGGGCATGGTGGAGTACATCTGTAATCTCAGCACTTGGGGAGCACCTACAGGGGCATTACCAAAAGTACAAGGCCAGCTTGATCTACGTAGCAAGTTTCAAGGTAGCCATGTCTCGCAAAAACCAAACAGAAACAACCAAATCAAGAGCTCTTCTTTTTAACAGCTGGTTATTGCAGGTACTTGTTACAGTAACAGGAAGCTGCCTAGCACACCTCCAATACAAAGCCATGAAATTTAGAAAAAAATACTGGCCTAGGAGCCTGGTGGTGGAAGCATCTGTCCTCCAGCCTCCCTTCTCCACGACTGCTCTTGTCCTAAGTTCTCACAGACGAGGAAGCCCCACCTCCGTGCCACCTGCTAAATATCTCTGCAGGCAGAGAACAGTATTCAATCCTGGAGTGATTCTGAAAGCCAGGTCTTATCAGGAAAGGTAGGTAGGAACCTGGTTTGGAGGTCACCATGGTAACCAGCTGGAGGCAGGAAGGAGCTCGCAGTGGAGCAGGGCTGAGTCACACTGAGGAGGAGGCTGTTCCTGAGTGGGTGAGGGGACTCAGGGCAGATGGGGAGAGCTGCTTGCTGCACTGTGAACCTTTGAGCTCCATAGTTGTTCCTGTGGAAATCTTACATCTCCATGGAGGACCGAGGGCCTGCCAGTGGACCATGTCCACCCTGCGGCAGGTGCCTGGGAACAAGGTAGCAGAAGAGACCGGAATGGAATGTTAGGCCGACTGTCAAAGCCATTCCCAACTTGGTCTTTAGCTGACTGTCTACGTTTCTTTTTTCTGTTACTTTGATAGAATATCTTGACAAAAGCAACCTAATGGGGAGAAGGTTGGTTTGAGGGCACAGTCCATTGTGACAGGGAAATCAAGGCAGCAGGAGCTTGAAGCAGCTAGTTACACGCCATCCACAGGCAACAACAGTGAATGCTAGTGTTTAGCTTGCTTGTTTTACCCGGTCCAGGCTGTGTGTCATCCACTGTTAAGGTGCGTCTTCCCGCATCAATTAACCTAATCACAGTAACTCCTCACAGGCATGCCCAGAGGCTAACCTCACCCATGTAGTCTTTCGTGTGTGTCCTGGAGGCATCTCCTGTGATTTCAGATTCTGTCAAGTTGACAGTTCCTACTAAACACATCACAGCGACCGTCACATTGTCTCAGGGCATTCTTTGTGTCCCTGACTCCACTGCCACCTCAGGGTTCCATGATCCAGCCCAGCTGCCTTTCTCAGGAGAGATCTGGACTCACATTGGTACCTCAACCTGATTTGTCTTTTTCTGGGGAACCCCCTCCATTTCATCCTTAAGCCTCAGGGGCAGATACCTCTGTCCATCATGGTGTCTCATAATCTTATCATCTTTCCTCCTCTCCTTCTCTTATGTCATTTTATTTTATTTTATTTTTCTTATGTTTTGAGACAGGATCTTGCCACAACCTGAACTGTCCTAAATTCATGGCAATCCTTCCTCAGTCTCCTGAGTGCTTGGATTATAGGCATGAGCCACTACACATGACTGAAGTCTTCTATTAATAACCTCCCAGGGTGACTGCCACGTGGATCCAGTTTGGTACGGAGTGGGTATGCTCTAGTGGATGGGCATGTGCCCACTTGATCTCTGGGTAAGAAGGCCCAGAAGTGCTCATCCGCACAGAGCTCTGCAGACACTCCTTGAAGGAGGGTATGAATGGATGAATACATGAATGAGTCTGGTGTTGCTACCAGCCGAGCCCCAGAGCACTTGGGCTGTGCTTGGGTCGTCCACACCTGGCCTTTGAGCCCGGAAGCTAAGCTGCTGCTGTGGTTAGTCACAAAGGGACTCAGAGCACTTTATAGGTTCTACTGCTTAACTGCATTTTTGGGTGAGCAAAACTCGCTCACTGTCCTGGCCAGACCAGTTCCTAGGTTGTCCCATTAGGACATACATATATCCTTCTGTTCGTCCATGCATCTGTGTGCTGTCTGTGTGTTATCTGTCTATAAATACAGATATGTTTACATCTGTCTCAGGATTTGCAAGCACCTATAATCTATGTAAATGTGTAATGCATAGTAATCTATCTTTCGTATCCAACCATCTCTCTTCAACCCTATCTGTCAATCTATCCATCTGTGATCTATTATTGTCTGCATAGCTTTGCCATCTACATTTAAGTGTATTTTTCTGTCTACCCAAAGAAAGGTGACTTGCTCAGAATTTGGGTGGCCTGGGTATGAGAGTCAGGAAACTGGAAAGGAGCTGACAAAGAGAGAAGAGGGGGGGCAGGGGTGCTTTGTAGCTCTCAGGCCTGGGAGGAGTGGTGCTGGCAGAGATGAGGTAATGGAGGGACAGACACCCTGGCTTAGAGTGGGGCACTGCAGAGTGAGGGACTAGAAACAGGCTGGGGATATGTTGAAGCTCAGATGCAGGCTGCATGGAGATGGGTGGAAGGGGGCCTCCAGGAGGATGGTGTCATTCACAGCGAAGACAAGGAGGGCCCTTCTCAATGCCCCCACTGAGGGCTCTCAGCCTCTTGTTCTCAGCCAGTGTTTGAGAAGGAGATTGAAGATCTCCAGACATGGACTGGGACATCCTGGTGACGGCCCCAGGACAGAGGATGGAAAAGAGAAGGCGGAGCAGAGAGAAGGAAGGATCTCAGGCTTCAGTGTAGAGGGTGCCCCTGGCACGGCTGTGCGCTCTGTGTTGTGAGCCTCTAGTTGACCAGACCTAGAGCACCACATCACCTTTCTTTGGCTGCGGGTATGACTTGATGCCTGCAGAGTGATGGGGACACCGAGGCCTGGGAACCGCCTAACCGCGTCAGGACTGGGCAGAGGTGGAAAGGAGGTAGCCCTCAGATGGTCTCTGGAGCTGGCTGCTCTTCACCCAGCAGCCACCTTCTGTGA
Source organism: Dicrostonyx torquatus (assembly GCA_028555095.1). NCBI lineage: Eukaryota > Metazoa > Chordata > Mammalia > Rodentia > Cricetidae > Dicrostonyx > Dicrostonyx torquatus. The sequence goes on along the minus strand of JAQHUG010000707.1, from coordinate 4,622 downwards.
CCAGAGGAGCAACCCCCCAGGAAGGCGGCTACAGCAGAGGAGAATCAGGACTCCGGGTTGTGGGCAGGGGTGTGCCGGTCAGTGCAGGTCTTCAGAGAAGGCGGCCTTGTCTGAGTCCCATCAGAAGGCTCCGAACTGTTGTGCCACTGCCCGCCTGTGGTGTCTTGGTGCAGCACTTGAGGCGGTACTCCCTTGCTCTACCTCCCTGACCTGTACAGTACAGGTGTCTGGGACATTACCACAGGGAGGCAGAAGTGGGTCCAGGCCTATCCCTCACCCCCATCCCATGTCTATTCTCCATCTCCACTCATTTCTTTAGCCTCATACCTCATGCCAGTTTCTCTACAACCTTTCCTCTTTGGTGAGCCAGCCAGTGTTGGGGCGAAGTCCAGTGAAGCTACTTGCATCCTTCAGGGCAAGGAGAGGGTTTGCTGGAAGGAGAGAGTATAAATTACCACCAAGGAACCACTTTGACATCACAGTGTTTCCCCGACTGAGTGCATTCTGGCAAACAGCGGTGCTTTGTGTGTCCACCCCCAGGGTGAGCCCAGCCCTTATGTCACATGTGGACACACCTGTTTCAGTTTCACACATCCTGTACCCTTTCCTGACTTCTTTGGCTCCGCATTCCATTGGTTTGGGTCATGAGTTCTGCATGTGTTTGCAGATGGTTTCACATTTTGCCTTCGAAACAAGACACAATTCCTCTTTGTATGACAGCTATGGCCTAAAGAGAGGGTCTTCCTTGGTATTGGATTCCTCTCTGTGTCCAGGAACTTCCATTTGGTGACCAGGCATTTTCTTATTGGATAACAGCTTTACCCAGACCTATGTTGATTGAATCCCAATCTTGACACCTAAACTTAGCTTAGTAACTTCTCTACTTTTCTTCATGGGAAGATGGAGCTGAGAACAAACCTTAAAAAGATGCAGAACTAAATGTCCAGGGAAGCTGCTTGCATCCTTCAGGGCCTCCAGGAAGAGAAAGCAAGACAAGAGGCTTGGGCTGCCATCTGGGCAGCAGTGATGGCAGAAAGGCTGCTCCTATAATGAGTGTCCCCTGGGAGGCCTCTGGGGGGATTTTCTAGCCTTTTAGGAAAGAATATTTGTAGGCCAACATGGGTTATCACCTTCCCTCTAGATATTTGCCTTTTGTGGTTAGTTTCCTGCCTGCTTTTGAACATATGACCATATTAAAAACTAGAATCGATTTTCCCAGAAGGGGAGCAAAAGGCCCCCTGCATTGACGGAGAGCCTTTCCTTTCCCACCTGTAACAAAGATCAAGCTTCAGTGGGAATGGCAAATGCTTGGGGGCTATGGAAATATGGATTATGTAGATGAGCTATTTAAGGACCTTTGAAAATGCTGACCGGGTCTGGCGTATTTACTGGCTGTTAGAGGTGTGGATTGTCTAATGGGCATTTGGGGACCTTTAAACAGTGTGATTATGACGGATCTAGAGAACTACCAAATCCCCCCTGGCCTGTCTGCTGGTGAGGAAAGGCTTGCTTGGGCAAAGCAGTGTTTACATGGTGCCTGGGGTCCATGCTGCTAGTGGCCTGATAGAAGGGGAGAGATTTAAAGAAGGTGGTGGCCTCGCAGAGGCCCCTTCCAAGTGGCTTGGGTCAAACGGGCTAGGAAGCAGATCTGTAGACAAGCTGAGTCCTGAGGGCGATGTCAAGATCCCCACTGTTTGAAGATGCCCTCTGAAGATGGTTCAACTCATTTTGCAAAGTGTGGGTAGAGAATTGGTAGAAATATGAGGGTGCTGGCTTCACCTCTCCCCCCAGTTCTGTATGCCTTAGACTTAGGAATAGAAGGGACATTCTGAGAGACAAAGCTCTGGGTCAGAGTCCCAAGTTGCCATTGAAGACAAGGGAACAGGTATTCAGCTTCTGAAGTACTGATCATGCCAACAAGTTGTGAAGAGTCTGGGCAGGCAATCTCGGGCCTCCCTGGCTCAGCCTTCAAGAGCACCCAAGATACAGAGTTCCAGTTCCCAACACAAAACCCTTATGACGCAGCCTCTGGAGCCTTTGGAGGCTGTTGTCCTTGATCCTGCTTTGTGAACAGTGCAGGCCAAGGCATTTCTCTCCTGGTCCTTGTCTCTCCTCCCTTTTTTGGCCTCCTCCCTGGAGCCTGCTGGTAAATGCCATGACTGTGAAGGTCAGCCTCCCTGACCTCTTCCAGAGACCATGGATGAGTCTTTCATCTCGCTAGCCTTAGCACCCTTCTCTGTAGACAGAGGTGGTGCTGGTGCCTCTTATGATTGCCAGAAGGATTATGTGTGTGCCCTCAGGCTTCATAGCTGCTTGTTTAGAAACCCAGACTCCCACTTTATCTTCATGCCTGAGTTGCTGTGTGACCTTGGAAAATTTACTTCACTTCACTCTCTGGTCCTCATTTTGACTCCAGACTGAGGCATCAGGGTGGCCTGCTGATTAACTTGGGTGCCCACATCTGCCCTACAGGAACACTGTCCTGCCTCTTCCACGGGGGACTAGGATTGGATGGAAGAAGATGTCCCAAATGTACAAAAGAAGACTGTCACACTGGAATTGCTCGTAGGATGGATGCTGAGGAAAAATGGTCTTAGTGGGGTGCAACAAACCCATTTGTGGTAGTTAGTGATTCTAGAACAGTTGCTGGGGCCCCAAGGTTAATCCAGAGAGGAGGGGGTTAGAGATAGAAGGGCACAGGTTAGAGGCCATATGTTGGAAAGACAAGGGAGATGAGAGTTGTGTTTCTTAAAGTTTCTGCTTCCGGGGTCTTCTCCAGACCCTGCATGAAAGGTGATAGACATAGTCAGGTGCAGAGGATGTCGGGGACATTTTACACTCATAACCTGTAGTCTTTCTTTGAAGTTGAGTGACATAATTATCCTCAGTTCACAGTGGAGGCCATGGGCAGGAGGAGAATGGAGAAGCTTACCAGACAAAACTGGTTCATCTGCATAGGAGCCCCTAGCATCTGAGACCCCAAGGAGGATCAGGGTTGTGTGGTGTTGCCTAGTACTCTCCAGTCCAAGCTGGGTATGTGGTCTGTTAGCCTAGCATGCTGGTCAGGGTTGCTTCTACAGCACTGGTCTAGGCTCAGGGGAAATGGATGGGCTCTTCCCTTTGTGTTTTGTTGGACTTCAAGGCCTGTCCTTTTCCATCCCAGATTCTCCTCTAGGTCTACAATGGGCCTGAGCATGACTAAGGGGATTTGTCACTGACCCCTCCCTACTGGTACATCTTCCTTCCTCAGTTGTCCATCTCTTCATCCCCATGCTTGCAGTGAGTGGATACCTGGCCTCTCTACACCACTCTCATGCTGCTCTTCCAATGTGCTGGGAGCAGCTCCCGTATTATGTGTTCGAACCCTCACTGGGTACTTGCTGGGAAAGGTTTCAGAACCCTTAGGAGGTAAAACCTTGGGGGAGAGAGTAGGCCACTGGGGTTGGGCTTTGAGGATTTGTATCCCTGCTGCCTTTCCTGTTCACGCTGCTTCCTGATTGCCTAACAATGTGACCAGCCTCTTCACGCTTCTGCAGCCATGAAGGCTCTGCCATGATGGGTGTATCCCCTGGGACTGTGTAAGCCAGAATACACCCTTACTTCCTTACATTGCTTCCTGTCACGTGTTCCATCAGAGCCGTGAGAAAAGCAACTTGTAGATTGCACCAGTAACAGGGACTTGAGTTCAGATCCATAGGACTCAAGTAAGAAGGCAATTGTCATGGTGTGCACTTTAATCTCAGCTCCTTGGGAAGCGGCAGTGGAGACGAGCAGGTCCCAGTGGTGTGCTGACCACCAAGCCTAGCCACTTGGCGAGCTCTGGATTTAGAAACACTGCCTCAAAAACAACAACAGCAAGACAATAGAGGAAGGCACCTGGTGTTAACCTCTGGCTTCCACATACATGCACAGGCATGCACACACACACACACACTCCAAACACATGCCATACATATATACAATACACACACACTCCACACCTGTATACAATACACACACACGCCCATTTGCCACACCCTTCCCCCACTCACACTTTTCATTCTAGAAATAAAAAGGTATACATACATACATACATAGAAAATTCTCTCTAGTGAGCTCTCTACCTACAAACCATCTGTCAACATTTCGTCTAATTTTGTTTTAGCGTTTTCATTCCCATCAATGAGAACATATTGTAAATACAATCCGTTTCCAAGATTCTCTCTTCGTGTCTTATTGTGACTGTTCCCTCAGTCAGTCACTGCGATCAGATCTGAATGCCCCACACTGTTTCCCTACAAGAGGTGAACTACATAGCAGTTTGACATTAGCTCTGTGCTAGTTCTGCAGTGGCGCGGAAGAATCTCTTCCCTGACACAGTGGCTCCTGGTGATGGTAGTGACCTCTCTGGAGAACATAGCTTGCTCGTTGGCATTCAAAGGCTATGGCCACTGGGCACTGGAAGGAGGAAAAAGAAGGGCACATGTCAGAGTTTCTTCCATCTCCTGGTGTGAAGTATCTGGTCCTGGACACTTTTCGTGTGTTTCTAGACTAGAGCCACTGAACATGGACTAGAAATAAAGGCTTATGAGTATTTAACCATAAATACTCACTGTTAGAAGCCATGTCCAGCTACGGAGTTG
>JAQHUG010000706.1:261954-275550 GCA_028555095.1 Dicrostonyx torquatus | reverse complement strand
GGAATGGACTCAGCATAAATTATAGTACCTATACCTAATGAGGAAATTTCCTCTTTATGAAAAGATAATGGATATTGGGAAAGAGCTTGTATTAATTTTTGGGAAAGATTAATAACAATTATCCCAAAAGTAAGAGTATCACATTCATAAAGAGAACCATTTGGGTTCTTTGGTGCTTTGTTAGGAAAACATCAACCTCTGGTGTCCCTACATTCTATACTGATGTAAATAATTCAATAAAGGCAGGATATAAATCAGGAAATTTAAGCAAAGAGGTTCAAAGACTTTATAGCTTTGTGCAAAAGTCATAATTATATACCATTCTCATTGTACTCTTGGATTTTATAGAACCTCTCAATATAGTTAATGACTCTCAATACACAGAAAGCGTTGTTTTATACATTAAAACTAATGAAGTTATTCCTGATAACATAGATTAACTTTATAATTTATACAATTACAGAAGATAATTCGGAATAGAAGCCATTTTATATATATAACACATCAGATCCCATATAAGTCTTCCAGGTCCTCTAGCACAAGGTAATGTTGAAATTGATTGAAGTGTGCTGGAGGCCTCAGAGTTTCATAAAAACACCATGCCAATAGCAAAGGTTTAAAATTTATTTTTCCATCACTTGGCAACAAGCTAAGGAAATCATAAAAAATGTTGTACTTGTTCTTTCTATAACCAAACTCTACCTGAGGAAGTAACCCTACAGGTATACAAAAAAATGAAATTTGGCAAATTGATGTGTTTCATTTTGAAGAATTTGGAAAATTAAAATATGTACACCATACAATAGAGATATTTTCAGGATTTCAATGTGAAACTGCTTTGAGTTCTTAAAGGGCTGATTCTGTAGTTACACACCTGCTAGAATTATGGCTGTCATGGCAATGCCTGTACAAATTAAAATGGATAATGCTCCAGCATATGTCTCTAGTAATATGAAAGTTTCTTGAATATTATAACATAAAACATATTATAGGTATACCACACAATGGTACAGGACAAGAAATTCAACACTTAAAAACTCTCAGCCCTTTGGTGCCATCTCTTACTACCTAGTTTTGAACCAAAAATTTGAAGACTGAAGAATCCCTTAAAGAAAGGGTTGCTCTTTTTTTTTTTTGCCATTTAGGTGTTATCTACAAGAAGACCAGGTGTGTTCTGAAACTGCCAGCAGTAATACATAGCAGTTGGAAATGTATCTGCTTGATTTAGGGTCAAATACATCTATGGGAAAGAAAATCACATATTACTGACACTGACCTAAAGTGATTATAACTGAGCAAGAATGTATATCACAAAACAGGACAAAATTTGGGGTAGTCCATAGTGAGAGGTGTTCGTTGCATCTGGGTTTTCTGGATAATTAAGACACTATGGTGCCCAGGGTGTGATTGGCTAAAGATTTTTAAAGTAAGAATTTGGGTACTAAAGTAAACACGGAATCTTTATTTAAATTGGTTTCACCCATAGAGGCTAATAAATTAGTTCTTTTCTCTTCCTCTTCATCTATTCCTCCACTTACAATTTAGTTTGGGAAACAAAAGAAATTTTCTGTCACTAGATAACCACACTTAGTCTGGGTCTGCTCCCTGTGGTCAGTTTATTTCTTTCTTACTTGGTATAATTTATTTTCTCTAGCCCTCAAGATTATGATTTTCTTCAAAATGCCTAAAAATATTCCCTTTTCTTTTCTGTATTCTTTTTCAATTTATTAGACAATGAAGTGGCTACTTATGGAAACATATATTTTTTTCTTATTGAACAAATGTTCTAGTTTGAAGAAAGTGCCTAGGGTACTCTAGACCACTTAACAGAACACTGTGGTTTCACATGGTGCTTGCTGACAAGATATTCCGCCCCTGCCCCGCCAAAGACATGCACAGCTGTTAACCACTTCTGCAAACCCACCACAAACCCAGTGTGGTGGCAAATTCCTATATCCCCAGCACTTAGGTGTAATGACATTTCAATTGTATTTTAATAAATAAATACTGCCTGAAGATCCAAAATGCAAAACAACCAGCCACTGGCTCTTACCTCAACCTTAGTCTGAAATTGCGATCCTGTCTCCTAGAATCTCATAATGAGACTGTGTGGCTGTGAGCTGTTTCCTCCTGTTTTATATGATGGAACAAATCTTGAGTTCAGCCCTGTCTTAAAAACACAAAACTCAACAACTACTAACAACAAACTGATACAATTTAGAAGTTTTTTTTATTTGAATTGTTCTCTGCCAGCAGGAAATTTTGCTTCTCTCTCTCTCTCTCTCTCTCTCTCTCTCTCTCTCTCTCTCTCTCTCTCTCTCTCTCTCTCTCTCTCTCTCTCTCTCTCTCTCTCTCTCTGTGTGTGTGTGTGTGTGTGTTTCACATAATCCAAAATAAAGGACCATGAGGCCAAGTCATCTATTTTTTTTCTAGGAGGCAAGGAAATTTGGAATAGAGAGGATGTGTTTAAGGGAAATGCTCCAAGGATACATCCTTAGAAAAACCATCAAGAAGAAATTAAGACTCTGATGTTGTGGAAGATCAGCAGGAATTTAATTAATACTTAAGGATGAGCTGAGGTCCAGAGGAAAGTACGCAAAGTCTTTGAACATGAAGTTAAAATCTCTCTTTCTTGTAGCTTTGGTCTTTTAATGGAACTGAGGCATAACCTCTGGCCCTGAAGATGACCATTCATATGTCTTCTATCTTTGTCAGTGTCAAAGCTTAGAAAAGTAAGTCTTTGTTCCGCTTGCCTATATCCATATCATGTAAGTAGCATCCACCAAGGAGGAAAAAAACAGCCAGTGCAGGAAAAATGTTACTTGGAAATCTTTCTCTCTGCATACAATTATTACCAGCATCGGGATGTATTGTCTAATTCTCACTGTCTGGTCTTCATCCTGTTCTGTGCTGCTACTCCCATGATGTAAGAGCCTTGGGGAAGATCAGGAGCTGGTTTCTGAGGATTGTGCAACTCAACTGCAGAAGGCAGTGGTAGTTGGGCTCTTCTGTGAAGCCACTGTTGTCAGATCATGCTGTGTTGGTCGCCGAGAAAACCTGTGATGGTAATTCAAAAGAAATGCAATATGTATCTATTTTGAGATAGGTTTAGTAACTGAAGGGTGGCAGGACTCTTTATATTTTACCTGTGGATTCCAAGAAGAGTCAACCACTTATTCTTTAATATTTAAAAGCTCCTATGTTTATACTTGAAGTATGCTTTTTATAGTTCTGATATTCTGCATTTATATTTATCCCTATTTGTAAATTACTGAACATTAATCAAGAAATTCATGAAACTACCCTTAATGTTGTACTATGAGTTGAATCTAATCATTTATGTATTCAACTACCAGTGAATGTTTCTTTAAGAAAAAATTCTCATATTTAAAGAAATGTTCAATATCCTTAGCACTCAGGGAATGTTAGGCCAAAATTATCTCAGGGCCTGTATCTTGAGGTTTGTAGGACAAAGAAAAGCTTGGCTTAAGTTTGAGGGAACTAAGTGAGGATGAGACAAAAAAAATCTAGGTAGATGCCTCTCCAGCCACAGGGAGGACTTGGCTGTCTCTCATTGGCTGGAGGTACCCCCACATCACAGGATGTCACCTAATCTATATAACCTGGCACTCACAGTAATAAACTGAGTTCCTGCTTTGACTTGACTCCTTATCGTATCTGATTGTCCTGCATTGTGGGGCTGCGGAATGGGTGGACAGCACACTCACCTTTCCCTGGGGAATAAGGAGGCTAAGGAGGCCTAGTAAATGCAAATCAAAAGCACTTTGAGATTCCATCTTACATCTGTCAGAATGGTTAAGATCAATAACAGAAAGAAATAGCTTATGCTGGCAAGGATGTAGAAGAAGGGGACTATCCCTCCATTGCAGGTGGGAGTGCAAACTTGTACCATCACTATGGTGGTTTGAAAGTAATGAGCTCCCATAGTTGGTGTGGGAAGTCCTTCTGTCTGTGTGTTTATTTTATTGGTTAATGAATAAGGAAACTGCTTTAGCCTGTGTGATAGAACAGATTAGAGCTACACAGAGAAACTAAACTGAATGCTGGGGGAAAGAAGGCAGGGTCAGGAGAAGTCATGTAACCCCACTGGAGACAGATGCTGGAACTTTACATGATAAGCCACAGCCTCATGGCAATACACAGATTAGTGGAGATGGGTTAATTTAAGATGTAAGAGTTAGTCAGCAAGAAGCTAGGGCTAATGGGCCAAGCAGTGATTTAATTAATACAGTTTCTATGTGATTATTTTGGGGCTGAGAAGCTGGGAACAAACAAACAATCACTTACTACAAATTGGCGCATCAATGTGGTCAACTATATCTAAAACCTGAGAAAGCTTGAAAAGGATTTCTTGTCACACACACACACACAAAACAGTTTAACACAGCTTTTTGCTGTTTGGTAGTGACATGCTGCAGCTCCTTTAAGAGAGGTCTTCCTGATTCCTCAGTAGCAGAAAGAAACCACATGGTTTCAACATGGTGGTTCCCTGGTTTGCCAGCACAAAAGGCCCTCACTCTTTTGGGAGGTTTGGCGACAGAACATTTAAATGGGGTTTGTGAGCAGAGTGTTACAACTTGCTTAATGGCAACATAGACCTGCTGTGTACCTGAAATGGGGCTGTGAGCCAAGCGGTGGTGGCATATGCATTTAATCCCAGCACTGGGGAGGCAGAGGCAGGTGGATCTCTGTGAGTTCGAGGCCAGCCTGGCCTACACAGCAAGTTCCAGGACAGGCTCCAAAGCCACAGAGAAACCCTGTTGCGAAAAACAAAACAAAACAAAACAAAAAACCAGAAAGAAAAGGAAAATGGGGCTGTGGCTGTGAGCATGGCTGGCACTAAACAGACCTCCTCCCCATCATGTTGGGCTGGGCAGAGCCAAAAGACAAAGCAGTCTTTGCTGCTGCTTAGCATTTTAAAAAGTGCTTCTAGTCAGAAAATAATTATAGATATGAAATAAATCCAGATAGAAAAGACCTCTAAATGGGTCACAGTGTTGGATAAATATACAAAGTCTTGGGAGAGAGAAGAAAAAAAGTATAAGGAGTTATAAAAAGAGATAAATTGTTTAAATAAATGAAGCAAAGTCTTTAAAGAGAGAGTAAACTTATAGAAAAGATAATAGACTAAGAAAAATAAGCCATGTAAAGATGGAAAATACACAGAGAGTCTGGATTATGTATATTATTGTGTTTTCTTTGAATTTTTTTGACTGTGAAGGAGCTAAGTACAGAGAGATAATTTATTGTATGGACTGCTAAGCCAAGCCAACATAAAGGTATTTTGATTTCAAAATTTGGGTCTAAGGATTTGTTGCTTTGGAAAAGAGGTTCTTCTTTTGTTTCCAAAGAAGATGAGAACTTGTGAATTAATTCCAGACTAATGTGTTTGGATGAATCAAGACTCTCTGAAGGGTCACCATGAACAACCCCCAAAAATTACTTCGCCTAACAAAAAGTAGGAAGCAGTTTAGAAAGAACTACGCAATTTCCCAAATATTGTTTATAAATGTTTGTTTACATTTAAAGGGGGATATGCTGTAGAGATGGATACTTTGCATTGGTAAAAATGTAACGTATAATTAAGAAATATAGGTTACCTTTTGGGTATATTCCTGAGTGGTATTGCTTGATCCTGAGGTAGGTTGACTCTCAATTTTCTAAGAAACCGCCACACTGATTTCCAAAGTTGCTGTACAAGTTTGCATTCCCACCAGCAATGGAGGAGTGTTCCCCTTACTTCACATCCTCCAGCATAAGCTATCATTGGTGTTTTTGATTTTAGCCATTCTGACAGGTGTAAGATGGTATCTCGAAGCTGTTTTGATTTGCATTTCCCTATTCAGTGTCCATCAGTCTATTTCCCTGTCACACTTTTCACAAAGGTGTCAACCTTGGCAGCACTGAACAGTTTCTGAATCACCCTGTAATCTCTTAAAGAATAAGAGACACAGGTTGAGACTGATAATTTATGTCTCTTTTGGAAATATCTCACTGGAGAAACAAGCTACTCTTAAGGGTAGGATATGTTCACAGCAGTAGATAGCTAACAGAAAATAAACTCAAAGGCATGTTTGGAGATTCCTTGTCTCATCATGTCATGCTGGAAATTTTTCTTTTTCTTTATTCTCCCCCAACCACAGTGTGTGTATTTTATAGCTTCTAGTTTTGTGTTTTTATGGGACGCCTGAGCATGCAAACAAGTGTGTCTCTGTATCCATATCTATTTCTTATGACTTTTCTTGGGCTCTTTTTCTCATGTTCGCTTGCTTTGTCTTGTTCTGATGTGTTTGCTTTTATCCTATTTTATTTTATTATTATCTCTTAAATGCCTGTTTGTTTTCTAATAAAAGACAGAAAGGGAGTGGATCCAGATGGGAAGGAAGGTGGTGAGGAACTGGGAGGAGCAGAGGGAGAAGAAACCATAATCAAGATAGTTTGTATGAAAAAAAAAATCTACTTTCAAAAAGAAAAAAGAAAAAAAAATGGGATAGACTTTGGAAAATCAAGACTCCAAGACTAAAACAAAGGCTGTCTGAGAACAGATTTCTGATTCTCCCAGGTAATCATAGGAGAGAAATTCTTAAATTATTTTGGTTTCATTTTCTTGAGATTCTAGTACATTTTTCCTAATATTACTACATGTCATTGCATTTGTTTGTCTCTTATAAGATTAAAAATTATTTGATATTCCATGTGAACACATATTAATTAAAAGAAAAATTTGACTAATGATATAAATTATAGGATTAATCCTAACTGTAGATATGTTACAGTTTTAAAAATTACACACAAAGGATGCAAAATATACAGAATGCCTAACCCTCCTGCTAAGATGAAATTGTGTTACATTGGCAGGAAATAAGATGTACTCATTCAGTTAAAACATTTAATGGGGTGACAAAAACACACAGTACAAAGACATGTGGGATGGGAAGGTTTGGGTTATCTCTTTAAACAATTCATTGCAGATAGTAAAAAACAAACAAACAAAAAAAACCACCAGCTTTATCAAAATTCTTTACGTCTTAAAACTTCACCAACAGCAAACTCTCATTTGAGGGCTAGTCAAATCCAGGCATATCAAATTTGAAAGAAAGTTAAATCCTAGGCTCACTGAATTTAAGTGGAAACCGTGAAGCACACTCGGAGCTTGGTCGCCTTAGCAGACACTGCTCTAAAACGCCCTCTCCTGGCCTGCAAGGACATATGCAGGCAGATCACTGTATACTTATAAAAATAAATAAATCTTTTAAAAAATAAAAAAAATTCACTGCAGGCTCCAAAGCCACAGAGAAACCCTGTCTCGAAAAACCAAAAAAACCAAACATTGAAAAAATAAAAATAAAAAAAATCAATCACAAAGCTTTGCTCCTATGCTGTTTGTCCACCAGGTGTCAGCCTCACCCAAGAAAATGCCAAGATGCCCGTGAAACCCTGTTCCCCCTCAAAACCTGAAGTCAGTCATTCAGAGCAAATATATTTCAAAATCCAAACATATCAGACTTGTCAGACCTGTTCAGACCTACTGAGAAAGAAACCATGAACCGAGTCGCAGATATCTGCAATTTTCCAAGACTTTGGGGATGTTCTGATATATACTTAAAATTGAACACCACTCACTCAGAGAACTGTTCTCTAGCTCCACCTGTGGAATTAAAATAAAGTCAGCTATTGCTTCTGCGCCACACTAGGAAACTAATTGTGCTGTGCGGTAGGTAACTTCTGCTGTGGACATTCATCTATTCTCACTGGGGACAGGATGTGTCCACGGATTGAAACACTGTCTGACACGCAGGCCCACTTACTTCTTGAGTCTTCTCTAAGGGAAGTGTGGTAGAAGTAGGGGTGCCTGGCTCTGCTGGGCAAGTGACACTCCTCCTCTTCTTCACTGTTGTTTTGTTCCTGTGAACAAAATCCCCTCGTAACTCAGACAGAACTAATGGGAGATAGGAGCAAGGAAAGGTACAGGGTAGGAAGGAGTTACAAAGAAGGCTGGGGACTGACTGCATTCCAGAGGCATCCTTCTTTTGCTGTGTCAGACATCAGGTAGTCAGGTATGATTTACATAACTACAGTCAATGAGTGGGAACATGCATGTGACTTTTATTGTAAATGATAACAGGTTTTCTGCGTGACAAGGATTTGAAAGCTTTTCCAAATGATCCTGACACCTGATGGCAGTGCCACTTGTATATCAAGGTCAAAAAAAATGCTAAGCTTTAGATGGTCCACAGGGGAAAGAACAGGCAGAAATAGATGGGGCAGTATCTGAAGCCTGTCAAACGACCCTAGGTTGTTTGCATAGACCTGTATTGGTTTTGCTTACAGTCTGTTCTTGCAAGAACCTCTCCACATCAGTATGTATCCGTAGGTCCGTGTTATAACTAATGAATGGCTAATTGTGTAGGAAAGGGATGTGCTAGCTACATCATTTGCAGTGCTCACAAAAGTATGTGAAAAATCCTTTATAGATCCAACTATACCTAGATGTAGGAAGAAAAGGGTACCAAGTGTGGGGCTAGGGCAAAGCTCCACCCACAGTTAAATGGATACAACTCCTTGGTTTGGAACCTGGATGTCTAGATCTTAATGGTTACCTATGTAATAAAACACACATCTTATCAAATAATTTGAAGCTTTGTATATAGCTAGTATTCAATTTCACTTATATGAAAAACATTAAAAACCATCAGTGCATGTATGTTTCATAAGAAACTGAACCTCTTAAGAAACTATAGTTCAGAAGCCATCAATAATGGCACTGGGACCTGTCTATTCTGCATGTATTGGCTTTTTCGGATCCTAGTTTACTTGGTTGCACACCTTCCTAAGCCGGAATGGAGAGGGGAGGGCCTTGGACTTCCCACAGGGCAGGGTACCCTGCCCTCTCTTAAGGATGGAGGGGGAGGGAGGAGAGTTAGTGGGGGAGCAGGAGGAGAATGGGAGAAGGGGAGGAAATGTCAATTTTTGAATGGAAAAATAAATAAAAAAGAAAACAAAAAAAGAAACTATAACTCTTTCTTTTTTCTATGTCTATACTAGCACACTTAACAGAAGTTCCTGAATGTTCTCAAGTTGGGTTTATTTTGTCCAATAAGAACAAGATAATGGATTTGCTTTGTAAATCACTACCCCTTTATCATCTGAGCAAAAATCCAGAGCTATTCACGTCCTGATTTTTCCTCGCCTCCGTGACACTCACCTGCTCTAAATCAGAAGCACTCTGAAGCTGCTGAGTTAGAGATTGGTGAAGCTCATGTCTGGCTTGGCTCTGCTTTTGTTTCTTCTGGATGATGGACAAGTCCGGTGATTTAATCTCCTTGTCTGAGGGAGGACTTTGAAATAGGCTCTTTCTTGCTTTGCTTTTTCTTTCCCGTGAACTCTCATTTTCAGCTGAGTAGGGCTTCTCATTAATGGCCTGTAGACCCCACAGCTCTCTTACTTGGATAGAGTCTGTATTGCATCGTGGACTTGCTCTGTCTAGAGCATGAGCACAGCACTTGCCTTTCTGTGTTTCTTCTTTGGGGCAGAAAACACATGAAAAAGAAGTGGACAGCTTTGTATTTTGTACTGGAGACCCAGACTCCTCCTGAGGAACTTGTCCATTCCCAGAGCCTTGCTGGAGACCTAGCTTTTCTCCTTTCACTCTGTCCATCACTTCCCACACAACTTGGTCCAAACTGTTCCTTTTGGGGTTGTTGTGAAATGGTGACAGTCGATCTCGGGAACCTGTATACAGGCACATTTTAGAGATTGCTTTCCGTAGACGTTCTCTGGGTGAGTGGGGTTCAGTCTCTGTATCCAGAATCCTGATGGATGGCACATCAGTTGGGTCACAAACCCAGAGCATATTGGGTGGTGTGAACTTTTGGACGGGAGTCTTAGATACATAGGAGTAGAGACAGAAGAAAGCATCCGCAGTGACGGCCAGCGTTTGCACCTGCTTAAACCGGCCTGAATACAAGGAATGAAGATGGTGACTTGAGGAGCTCAGCTCATCAGCAAATTACATTCAAAAGCCTTCCCAGAGCTCTAATTTCAGAGAGAGAGGTGCCAGTTGATCCACTGGTGATCCTCCAATATAGATTCAAGGCACCCAGAGATCCCTTTCTTGGCCCCAAGACTCCCAGTTGCCAGTAAAATAACCCCAACAATGAGATTTTAAAGCGGAATAAATATGTGAGGGTTTTGTGCTGATTTGATTCAGCTGAAGGACAACAGACCTAAGGAAAACATTAATGGCCCTAGGTTTCCTGAAGACTGTTTCTTCAAGAGAGAAAAAGCAGACATCATAGTGCTCCATTTTTGGAAAAATATAAAAGAGGATGGAACAAGGAGAGGACAAAATTAACCAAGAGAAAAGGGTATGTAGCCACATTCCAAATGAAAAGAAGGTAAGGGAGAAGAGCATGGCTGGAGCTGAAATAACACTCACTGGCCAGCATCAGGCAGGGATCCTCCATCTCAATCCTTTCCATCTGAGATTTCAGAAAGAGCTGAAAGTCAATGCCCTTGGCCTGAGAGGGGTTGGTGAAAAATCTTGCAGGGATACGAGATGTATCTTTGTGGTCCTCATGGCCAAAGCCCAGACTGAAGAGGACATCTTCTGCGTCTTCTTGTACCTGGTCCAAAATCTCTGAGATGCTAAAGAAAGAGAGTTTTGGAAATAAGACAATTTTGAGATATATGTGAATTCATAATATCTGAGTTGGTTTGAGTAAGATTAGTCTCCACAGGCTTATATATTTAAATACTTAATCACCAGGCAGTATTACTATTTGAAAAGATTAGAAGGATTAGGAGGTATGGTCTTGTTGGAGGAAGCCTGTTGGGGGGGACACTTTGAGGTTACAAAAGTCCAGACCAGGTCTAGAATCTCTCTCTCCGCCTGTGGATCAGGATGTAGCTCTAGGCTACTGGTCTAGCACTGTGTATGCTGCCACACTTTTCCATGATAATGGACTAAACTTCTGAAACTGTAAGCAAGCTCCCAATTAAATGTTCTCTTTTATAAGGGTTGCCTTGGTCATGATCTCTTCATGGCAATAGAACAGTTAATAATATTATCAAGACTAACATTTCTTTCCTGGTCATTTCTCTATTGAAAAGAGATTTTACTATTTGAACCTCATTTCTGTGTCTAAGGAATGGGGAGTATATCCCAGACATCTTTATAAAACTATTAGCATAGAGCTTTGAACTGTTTCTACAGCTGAAAACAAATTTAAATAAATATGGAAATGCCTTGATGATGAAGAGCAATACAGAGTCATAGAAATATGTCAGTTCCCAATTGCAGGCTGCCATATAGCTGGCTTTTTCCAGGTGCTTTGTGGTTTTTATGTCACTGTATTTGCCTTAGAGGTTGTGTGAGACAACTAAACAATTAGTGTGTAAAGAACATAGGTCTTACAGTAGTTTCATTTTGAACTTAGCTACACTCAATACTCGAATTAGAGAGGTGTCCCTCCTTCTGACACTTTTCCATCTAGAGAAATTCATCTACAGAAAACTGAAGCTTCCCATACTCTCATCACATATATGCTCATTCTGGGACCATGTCGAATCTACTTGACATCTGTTTTCAATAACTATGCTTCAACAATGGAGACAAGATGTGTGGATTATTTGAAGTCCAGGCTATCTCTATCATTCTTTTCAGAAAGGATGGTAGGATTTTATTTTAGTCAAAACCAGGACTATTTTGTTAATTAGCAGCTGGATCATGAAGTCCCTGAACCTATCCTCGTGTTTCCAGTCCCATGTTCTTTTATCTCCACCATTGTAGGTTCCCTCATCTATGAGTTACTGACACAGATTTGCTTGATCTTTGCACAGAAGCTGAGTGTTAGAATCACCTTGCTAAACCAGCATAATCCCTAACTGAATTCTAAATATTTATCTTTATACCCACAAATAAGTACAGTTTTCATGCCTCATCAAGGAACTTCTCTTTGCAATGGATAGGGAACATTACAGACAAGTACAACCAATCACAATACAGAGTTTTGGAACCCAATCCCTACTGATGTATCTACAACACACTTCCTATACCTAAAGACTCAGAGTGGAGCAGAAAACATTTAAGAGTTAGAGGAGCATGGAATTTTCTGTGAGAGTCTGTCCCTTAGGAATGTCAGAAGTTAATAGAATCTCACCTACATGCCTGCCCAAACATAAGCTGAGCAGTAGTAGCAATAAACACGCCAAAGTGGATGCAGGGACGCCCATGAGTCCTACCAAAGAACTGCAGGAAACTAATGCATGCTGAAAACAGGAGAAATAGTCTTTCACAAGGACGGGCATACTAATTGATTAACCAATATCAACTAATCAGTCCTGAAAACATACACAGAAGTAACATTATACAGATTTTATTTGCATTTAGGAACACACACACACACACACACACACACACACACACACCCCAGCAATTAATAAAATAAAAGATGTCATGATTTTGAAAGAGATCAAGGATGCTATGGGCTAATACTCTTTTACACTGTAAAGATTTGTCACTCATATTAGTTTAATAGAATGTTGATTGGCCCAGTAGCAAAGGAGGAAGAATACATGGCAAGACCAGACTAAGAATTCTGGGAAAAGGAAAGGCAGAGAGTCAGTCACCAGCCAGATAGAGAGGAAGCAAGATGAGAATGCCTTATTTAGAAAAGGTACTAAGCCATATGGCTAAACATAGACAAGAATTATGCATTAATTTAAGTTGTAAGAGCTATTTACATGTTATCAGCCTGAGCTAATAATCAACCAGTTTATAATTAATATAAGGCTCTGTGTGTTTCTATGGGACTGAATGGCTGTGAGACCGGACAAGATAGAAACTTCCATTTACACAAAAAGTAGTATCTGGGGGAAATTTATAGGAAGCAAATGTTAGGGGGAAATGCTTTAATTACAATGTAATCACAAAAATAAATCATTAAAAAATCTAGGTACCTGTGATGGCTATTCTTGGCTGTCAACTTGATTTCATCTAGAATTAATTAAAGTCCATAAATGGAGGGACATATCTGTGAAAAGGTGATTTTTTATTTTTTGCTTAATTTGAAGACACCTACTTCTAATCTGATTCTTTGAGGCAGAAGGACACACCTTTAATCCAGATCTTTTGAGCTGGGAAAACCCACCTCTAATCTGGACCACACCTTCTGCTAGTATCCTATATAAGCACAAGAAATCAGGAAACTTTTTCTCTTTACCTGTCCGCTCTTGCCTCCCTAGGAAGCTCATTTGTGGTGGGCAATGTTTTTTTATCCTGTTACTTGTTTCATTTTTAATCAAATGCTGATTGGCCAGTAATCGGCAGGAAGTATAGGTGGGACAGCTAGGCAGGAAGTAGAGGCCAAGCAATGAGAATTCTGGGAAGAGCGAAGTTTCAGTCTGCAGTCATGGCCCAGTAGCAGAGGAAGCAAGATAGCTAGATGTGACTGACTCATCAAAAAAGGTACCAAGCCACGTGGCTAACACAGACAAGAATTATGGGCTAATATAAGGTATAAGAGTTAATAAGAAGCCTGAGCTACTAGGCCAATCAGTTTATAATTAATGTAG
>JAQHUG010000706.1:217068-235934 GCA_028555095.1 Dicrostonyx torquatus | reverse complement strand
TCTTCTGTTAAAAGCCATTGTTTAACCCATATTGGTTTCTCAGTTAACCTTTTTTTCTTGAGACAAGGTTTCTCTGTAGCTTTGGAGCCTGTCCTGAAACTAGCTTTTGTAGACCAGGCTGGCCTTGAACTCACAAAGACCTGCCTGCCTCTGTCTCCCAAGTACTGGGATTAAAGGCATGTGCCACCACTGCCTGGCCTCACTTAACCTTTTTAAAGGTTGGGCCATGATATCTCTGAAGGTTTGCTAGTTACTTTGTATTCTTGTATAGCCTGAATGGCTGGTGACCTTTGTTTATAGTACCTTACAATATCCTTTCCAGAAACATGGGATTTTGGGACTGCAGAAATGTTAATCTGGATATTCCATTGCTACAGCAGTTCACAACCCCACGAATTCACTGTGATATTATCTATATATGCCTCAGCCTTTCTGTCTGTCCTTCTGGCCCTATGCATTCAACCCATCTTGTGCTTTGTTTCACTTGAGATAGGGTTCCAATTGCTAAGAACTGAACATCTGCCTCTTGAAGAGGCCAATTTGGATGCCAAGATCATGGAAGAATGACAGTTACATCCACACCTGTATCCAGTAACCCCTCAATTACAATGTTATTTATATGCACTCCTAGCTTTGGTCTTTTACCAATTATAGAAGTCTGCCAAAATTATGCTTCCTATTTCCTATTGGAATTTTTGATTCATTTTCCATGTTTATTCCATCATCCAGAACAGTATGGTTTTTTTTTTATAGCAGGCAATGGATTTTTTTTTTAAATTTTAGTGGTGGAGCATGTTGTCCACATTGACTGCGAATGACTGGAGCATGTTTGACTTTGGGGTCTGCAAAAGGCCCCACAAGGAGTTTCCTGATGGTATCAGGTTGCCTTGTCTGTCTTTTGTTGATCTACATTCATTGGTCCAGTGTCAGACTTTGCCACATCTTTTACATAATCCAGAAGTTTGAGACCTTCTATTTTTGTCATTCCCAGAGGAGGCATTATTTCTAGAAATTTCTTATCCACAATCCCTTGTCAGATCTCCTGTTCTACCACAATTAAAACATTTGACATTTTGATGTTTCCTCATACTTTTGGAAATTGTTTCTCCTACCAAAGCCTCAGTATTATAGTCAAATGTCTGAATGTTCATTGTATGCAGGATTCATTCATCCAATGGTGCTGATCTAACCTTTAAAGGTTCAAGTATCTTTTTGCATTCTAAGTTGATATTTTCAAAAGCCAGATATTTAATAAGTACTCATCCAGCTTCTGTGTCTGTTATTCCTATTTGTAAAGCCTTAATCTTTGTAAAAGGTAACTAAAGGGTTCTCTTTGGCCCTGTTTAACCTTAATAAAGATTCATTTCTTTTTTCCTTGTTCTTGAATCCTGTCCCAAGTGTTTAAAGCTGTCATGTGGCATAGGGACAAGATGTGTTCTTGATCCTGTGTGTTAGCATAAATGCCCTCACCAATAATTTTATCTTGGGAAGACTCAAATTCTTTTCTTTTCCCTGTTGTTCTAAAATTTTTGCCTATTCTTCCTAGTAACATTTCCATAGCAGCTGAGTTCCATCTCCAAGTACTGCTGAGACTAACTGAAACTAATCGTGTTGGGTAGCCTTATTGCTTCAAGCCCATGTTTTCACCAGTTTGCTAACAAATGTTGAATGCAAACCATAGGCTATTACTGCTTGCTTAATTTCTTTTAGATCATTCATACCTATAGGTTTCCATCTACATTCTTTGGATCCTTTTGGACATTTAGAACTTGATGGTTTGTCAGAGGTGGTTACAGGGTAGGAAGCTAAAACCCTGAGTATGTCATCTCTGACTCTGACACATACTGACAATGTTAAATTCTGTCCTTGAACCTTATTTCCCTGCTCATCATCTCCAATAATTTCCTCAGTCATTTCAAATCATTTTACCACTACCTTTTGTAAAGCTTGAATCTCTTGACCTACATATAATTCTAGTGCTTCATTGAGTCATTTAACTTCTGGTCCTTATTCTGCACATTTGATTCCAAGGTATGAAATTTTTCCATTAAGCATAACTTCTTATTCTTGGATATCATTTTGATGGTGTACAGATTACCTCCCTGGAGAGATATTCTATCTACTAACTTACCATAACTTTTTTTTTTTTAGCAGATTTTGATTGTCAAATTCAACAGTCAAATTCAGTGAGTCCTTTCAGATTATTTCTCAGTATTCTTTAACATGGATTGAATTTTGTCTGTAAAATTAATCTTATCCTTTTTTTTTGGTTTTTTGAGACAGGGTTTCTCTGCAGCTTTGGAGTCAGTCCTGGAACTAGCTCTTGTAGACCAGGCTGGTCTAGAACTCACAAAAATCCGCCTGCCTCTGCCTCCCGAGTGCTGGGATTAAAGGCGTGCGCCACCACCGCCCGGCTAATCTTATCCTTTTCAATGGTATTAATTTTTTTGCTAACTTTTGATTTTCAATGGTATTAATCCTATCAGCTTGTTGTTCATTATTGTCTATAAAGACTGTATCATTTCTTAAGGTGCCTGATTCTTTGCTCTCTTATAAAACCATTTTCTTAAGGATATATTATGAAAAACAAAGCTAAGTCCCAAATTCCAATAAATGGATGTATCAGAAAAACCATATAAGCCTTGCAGAACACCATCCATAGTATAAGCAAAAAGGTTATTAAATTCTTGGATACTAAAGTTGTCTGCAATTATATAACTTTGAAATTTGTTGATTTATTTTTTAAACAAAGTTACCTCCATTATGAGATTTTAGTAAATTGTTGTACGTTTAATAATCTTTATTTGTCAGCAGGTGTCCTGGTTGCAGCCGCATAGTGGCAGAGAGATGCAACCAGTGGAGCGTTAACAGTCCCTCTCAGTTCCACTTTGGTGTCTGCTTAAATACTGGCGAATATATTTTGCTTGACTAATCAGATTAAATCAATTCCATATATGGAGAGATATCAAGGAAGCCAGAGATCATGAGCAGGGAACAGAAACCACAAACTGTGCAAGTCACCACGTGGCAGGGAAAGTGGCACGGTGTGTGTGTGGCTTTGGGGAGAAACATGCACGAGCTAGGGAAATTGTCAAGTTGCTGCACAGTAGCTCTGCAGTGGTGTGGTTTTGACAAAAAACCACTTAGTAGGTGAAATCAAGCCAGGCTGGTGGGGGCAGAGACCTTCTGGGTCTCAGAATTTTGGGGCCTTTTGGGTCTATTCCAGTAGGCCTGGAGTTGGGATTCACATGGGCACCAGGAAAGATGGAGTAGTCCCATACTTGCTCAGAATTGAGTATAATAAAGGGTTCTTTATTCAGGGGTAGACTCACAGATCATGGTTCTCTGCACAACTGTGAAGCAGGGACCAAACCCAGCAGCTGAGAGAGTCTATGAGCTTTATGGCTACATTTATAGTATAAGAGACCATGTCCAAGTGGGCTGATAACTTAAAGGTTATTGGCTAAAGGCATTCCCACAGCACCCTATCTCAAAAAACAAGGTCAAGAGAGATTCAGGAAGGCATTAGCATTGATCACAGTCTGTATGCACACACCACACACACACACTCATGCATTCATGGATGCATGCAACTCATACACATATTCACCAAAATCTTAAAATTTACATTTTATTTTTCTTTTTGGATTTGTTTGCTTTTCAGTTTGATATATTCTTTTCCAAGGAAGGGAAAAATCTATAATACAAACAAGGAGACACTGAACTTACTGTCTTAAGCAATTAACAGACCATGCCTTCCCACTTTCTAGCTTGTGAATTTGTATTTCCACATTGACTATGAGTTACTTACTCAGCCTGTCAATGCAATTGTCAGTCCATACAGTAATAGTTCATTTGGCATCTCTGCATTCTTCCCCCAAATATATACTAATGCCTCTAGGCACAGATTCTGAGAAGAATAAATGGTAAGAATCATTCAGTTGCCCTGATAGGCATCACTCACTGTCTTGAAAAGGCAGGCACTAATATACACTCAGTCAGCCACATCTCTCCACCAGGAGTTAGCAGGCTTGCGACAAGACTTTCAGATCCTATTTTTCCATTCCCTGGAGCATAGCCTCATCTTCAGTGTTATACTTTGAATTGTACAGGTCCAGGAAAATAAAAGAGAAAAATATAGCAATTTCAAGAGCCTTCTTTTAAGATTCATTAATGAAATGTTTAAAGACGTGGGTACTAAAACAGCTACTTTTTAAAAGAACATCCTGAACATAAAATGTTCTGCTAGTGCAATAAATTTTTTAGTTGCTTTGTCTTGCTACAGATAAGATGTATACTGAGGAAAGACAATGTATATTGCTGCTGTCTAATTTTGGACTCTTCCCTTCAAGCCCCAGTACAGGTTTTGTCTTCTAGGGAAGGCAAGTGTTACCACTATGAGACTATTATGCTCTGCATTTCTTTTTGCCTCTTCAGGGAATATTAAACCCTTAACTAAGCTCAGGTCAAAGGAAAGCTACAAAGAAGGTCAGCAGAGGAGACTTGCTAGCATTAGGTGATAGAGGATGGAGCTCCCTCCAGAATTCAGGAAGTCTCCATAAAGCCTGAACCAAAGTGTGTTTTCCTAGTCCTGCCTTCCAAAATATCTAATAGGCTGCTTCCAGCCAGCTCAGAAAAGAAAATGCCAGAGGTTGGCTTGCCTGTTTCTGTAATTCCCTCACATAAATCCAGGGAATCCTTGGTGCACAAAGACATTTTTGGAGGGTAGGAAAACTTCAAAGGAGGTCAGCAAGGGAAGGAAAGCATGGGGAAAAGGCTGACTGGTAGAGGGAGGTAAAGATGGAGGCTGAGGGAGATGAGAGATAAAGGGAGGGGATGAGGAAGGAAAGCATGATGGGAAGAGAGTGAAGGAAGGAGAGAGAAAGAGAGAGGTAAAGGGGGAAGTAGAAAGGACAGAGAAAGAGAGGGGCGACACAATGAGGGAGGGCTGCCGCATTGTACTCTGACACCTTATTGTCAGCATCGAAAACCTCCTGTAGCCCCTTTTTAGAGCAGACTCCTTACCTGGAGTGACAATTAAAAGGTCTTTGCACCCTCTTGGATATGTCTCTAGATTATGTTCCTACATTTTTGATGCTCTCAATCAAATAAGCTGATTTCCTCTTCACCTCTATTTAGCCATGGTTTTTCTAACATATTTTTCTTTCTTTTTTTCACTGTAAGTATTTGCTGCACTCAACCTACAAAGCCCCCAATCCATTCTCAACCCATTTTCTCCAGGAACTCAGATGTGGCTTCTGCAGTTGGCCTTAAACCTGTCCCTGTGTGATTTCCCTGCTTGACTTTTCTTTTTGGTTATTGTCATCAACATACATTACACTTTTATTAATCTCTCTTATGTTTTATTTACTCTTCAAATTGCAACATAAGCTTCAGGGGTAAGAGGTGCTTGTTTGGATTGTCCACTGCTGTGTTTCCAATGTCTAATACAGAACCAAGCATGCTATTGGCTAAACATATACTCTAAATAAATGAGTGTTTCCTAGGTGACTATGCCCCATGGGAGCCCAGCGCCTTACAAGTCACCAGAGACATACTCAGTGCTCAGCTTCAAGGCTTCCAAAAAATTTAACAATGTATTGGAGAAGAACGTTGGGAAAAAATAGATGATAATTATAAGGACTGTTCCTGCAACTGTGCCTGAAAATGTCTGTTCCTTATCTGTGCGTCCTTACACAGAATGTTTACTTCCTGCAAATACCTAAAGGAAAGTGTACATGGAACCAGAATATTGAACACTTAAAGAACCACAATGGAAGGCTTCCAAAACAGGCTGTAATTACAGGCGTCAGAAAGCAGTGAGCTAAGAGCTCTACCACCTGAATTCGAGGCCAGCCTGGTCTACAAGAGCTCGTTCTAGGACAGACACAAAGCTACAGAGAAACCCTGTCTCAAAATACAAAGAAGGGTGGTCTCTACCACCCACTGCAAAGAGCAGTCATTTTTTCTTGCAATTTGGATGAGAATGGAATTATTTATTTCTTCACTTTAAAAGACAGCCATTTCAGGGGCTGGAAAGATGGCTTAACCTCTCAGTGCTTGGCATGCAAGCAATAGGACCCAAGTTAGATTCTCAGAACCCATAAGAAAAAGCTGAGAGCTATAGCACAAACCTGTAATCCCAACACTGAGAGTGGGCATAGTGTGATTCCTGAGTCTTCTGGCCAGCCAGTCTAGCAAATTCCAGCATCAGTGAAAGACGCCGTCTCACGATTTAAGATGGGGACTGGTGGAGGAGAACAGCTGGCCTTGACTTCTGGCCTCCACATGCATGTGTGTCTGTGCGCATGTGCATGCGAAAATACCCACCCACACCCAACCTCTCCCTATACCACACACCAATCATCTCAAGAGAGAAGATGTAAAGGAACCAACCTTACCAAATATGGCTCACTGGTGTGGGACCTAAATAGAAATTAATTTTCCCTAATCTTTGTCATGTTTGGGTTTATAATGAACTGTTCACAAAGTAGCAAATTGTAAGGATGGGTAGCAATATTGGGAAACAGAAATAAACAGAAGGGTCTTGTTCATGGTGACAAGATTAAAATGTACTGCTGGCAGATAAAAAGCTAAGTGCTCTTTCTGGAAATTTGGAGGAAGTGGCAAATGATATCAGATAAGCACACCAGCTGTGAGTACACTACAAAGAAATGACAGATGGGGACAGAGGTGGAAAGGTGCAGCTTTGGAGGCTTTTGGAGGGAGCCTGTCTAACATTGAGATAGGGATAAAAATGGTTATTCAAAATGTTCCAGTCACAACAAGAGTCACCAGACAAAGACGTATTCCCACAATATAAAGAAACATGGTGCAGGGCAAAGAGCACAGCCAGGAATAAGGTCAGAATGCCTGACACACAAGCTTGACAATCTAAGTTCAATTCCTGCAATCTAAGTCAGAAGGGAGAAAGCTGAGTCTTGAAGGTTTCCCTCTGACTTCCCTGCACATACACCATACACATACAAACAATAACAGTGGTAATGATAATATAAAGTAAAAGCTTAAAAAACAAACTGTCCTTTGCATTCACTCCATTTCACCAATCAGTCTCATGTGTGCTTGTGTCATATTCAAGAAGAGAGTGTGTGCCATGTCTGTGTTAACGGGACCATCCTCTGTACAACCTCCCTGGACCCCAACAACAGGACACGGTGTGGTGTTTTCCCAATGGAGATAACTCAGCAAGCACTGCACCTTCTAAAGAGCAAGATTCAAACGTTTGCTGGGAAATTGTACTCAACTAGCATGTGTCACAGAAGAGGTGACCAACTACTTTTCTCTATAGCCTCAGATCCTCCGTGTATGTGTACCTGCCTTGTAGAGAAGAGAAGCTATGGGGCGTCATCTTCCCAGGCTTTAGTTAATACAGCATAAGGGCAACTCAAGTCTGATTAAGGTTTAAAGCTTAAACTAGCAAATTATCCTATCTATAGAAAATTATTTTCCACTCTACATTTTCATTTCCTACTCGAAAAATTTCTCTGGACTCTACAATCTTTCTTAATGCTGATTCTGTTATAACATTGACTGTACTTGTCCAATGTGGAGACAGAAGCCTGCATATCTCTTGTCTCTCATTTTCCCACTAACTCAAAAAAAGTGCCACACAAGGTCTATTCTTGCCTAAATTCCCACAAAGGCTTCTCCCTCCCACCACCATTGTCCTTTGTCTTTCCACTTCTCTAGATGTTTCTCTAGAATTGTTTTCCTTGAATTATTTACCAGCGCCCACCAGGAGGTCTGGAATCTAACTACAACCAAATAGAGCAAGAGAGGATGTTCCTTATTCTGCCATGGCTATAGAAAAGGCAGAATTTATAGAAGTAAGGATGAAATCACATCTGTGGATTGTTTAAGAACTCTGAACGTCTGTCTTCCAATAAAATATCAAGAGCAATAACTGCAGCAGTAGTGAAAATTGAGAAAGTGTCATTATTGCTGAACTGAGAACATACCAGCATCTGGCCAGTCCTACATTGCAGTCCATTTTCTAGAAGAGGCAGCAGGAGTTTCACAATGCACCGACATGGTGAATCAAAGACG
This sequence comes from Dicrostonyx torquatus, assembly GCA_028555095.1. Taxonomy (NCBI): domain Eukaryota; kingdom Metazoa; phylum Chordata; class Mammalia; order Rodentia; family Cricetidae; genus Dicrostonyx; species Dicrostonyx torquatus. The sequence goes on along the minus strand of JAQHUG010000706.1, from coordinate 227,867 downwards.
TGGGTATTAGTAATAATTGATTTGTGTAGAGCATCTAATATATATCTATAAACATGTCCTATAAATTACTTCACTTAATCCTGAACAACACCTTAGAGCTAATCATTAGCGTCTGAAGCTCAGAGAGAATGCCCCATTCACAGGCGGGTATTTGAGACCTTGAAGGGCTTGGATTTAAGGTCACATTGGTCTGATTCCATGTTGGAAAGTCTTTCCACAAATACTGAAATAATGAAGTATCCTATTGTCATCCAAGTATCAGCAGATAATAAAATCTGCGATGAAGGAAAGTAGAGACATTTTAGTAAGTTCTCCACTTTCCACACTGTTCAGATCTAGTACAGGAGAAATAGCATAAACCCACACATTTTTACTTAGCTGTGTGATAATCACAGCAAAAGTATTGCTTTGTTTGTGCTACCAGCATGGATTTTTTTTTCCTGATTCCATCTTGGTGATTGATCTTGACATACAACCCTCCCTTGGGCTTTCAGGGTAGTTTTCCAACAAGGTGCAAGTCAGGATTACATGAAAGAATTCTTCATTGCTTTGATATTGTAGAATTAGAATATTTAGCAGCATCTGTGGAAAGGCACTGACTGAATGAACAGAGTTTACAATAGTCACAGCCCTGTTCGGCATAGGCCTAGTTACTGAGCTTCTGTTTTATTATTATTATTATTTTGTTTTTAGAACAGTCTGGGAAACACTGTGGGAAGAATAGGGATGGATTGGTTGCTTTCAGAAGGCCTGGAGCAACGAGTATCTGCCACAATTTGCTGTGAACATAGCCTTCTCCCCCTAGGGAGAAAATTTGATTTTTATTTAAAACTGGAAATTGTGGTTGTGATGATATTAACAATGTGCCAAATGGGCTGCTGCTGCTGCTCCTGCTCATCCTTTTCCTCCTCCTCCTCTTTCATTTCTTCTTCTTCTTTCTTTTATGTGTATTGGAAATAGATCTTTTTCATATAATCTATCCTGGCTACAGTTTCCCCCTCCCTCCATTGCTCTCTGTTCCTCCCCACCCAGCTTAATATTTGAATATAACAAACAGGCCTGCCACCATGAAGTCGGCAAATTTCAACTCTGTTTATATGTGGCTCAACTTGGGGATGCTTTTAAAGGCCCAGTAACAATAGCTGGTGTTTCTTTTTCTTTAGAGTGTTATTTAGAAACTCAGGGGGAAAATTTAGGAAGACCTTGGGCCTTGAAATAAGAAGATCCCTGTTTAAAACCATAGTCTGCCCATGTATACTTGTGAGTCTTTGGAAAATTTATTGAACCTTTCTGTATCTAAGTGTTTTCAATATGTAAACAGATAATTGCCACGCATTTTGGGCTATCAGATACTAAAATTATGCATTATGTAATAAATAATATTGCTATTAATTTTCTCTTACTATATGCCAATCTCTAAAAGTAGAATAGTTTTAAGAACCAGAATGGAGAAAAGGGAACGGCCATCAGAACACACAAGAATGTGCAACACTGAAATGTTAAATAGGTGTGCTCACATTAGGCACTATGAGAAAAAGCTACCCCTCGGTCTTTTCGTGCACACGTGTGTGTGTGTGCGTGTATGTGTGTGTGTAGTATATATTTACAGATACATGTACCCATATGTGCACCCCCAGAGGCCAAAGGGCCATATTTGATATTTTCCTCTATTATTCTCTGAATTAGTCTCTCACTAAATTTGGGATACACTGAATTGCTATACTGGCTAGACAGTGAGTCCGTGAGATTCTTTTGTCCCTGCTACTTCAACATTGATAATAGATGTGCACCACCACCTCCAAATTTTTACATGAGTATGAAGTTTACCCATTAAACCATCTCTCTAACCCAATAGTACCTATCCTTATATAATGCTCAAAGGGATCAGAGAGAAATTTAATCCTTGTCACCCATTTTAGAGTAGAGAAAACTTAGACAGACATAAGGAGGAGTAAGGAGAGATGAGGGAGGAAGGGAGGGAGAAAAGAAAAGAGGGAAGGAGAAAGGAAAGGAGGGAGGGATGGAAGGAGAGAGGGAAAAAGGGAGGGTAGAAAATATGACTCACAAGTTGGTATCCCAAATGTGTTCTCTCTTCTTTTTTAATCACACAGCTTTCTTACTGCCTCTCTTGGTTCTAGATGAGTCTTCAGTGGGCCTCCTTCCACAGACACAAACTAGAAAGGTTTCTCTTCTCTGTTTGTATGTTACTTATGTCCCAAGTAGTACCTGTGAATTTGGACTGAAAGTGAGATCAAGCATAAGAAAAGAGATGAAGGAAATAGAGTTTCCATGATGTGGCCCAAACAGAGCTTCTGCATCCATAGCTAAGCACAGTCTAACTGATTCATAAGACTGGGGAAATCCCATAGCAGGCAGCATTTCTCTATGAACAGGGCAAAGTTAACCTCAAGCCAGGTTGACCTTCCTCAACCCTACATACCCAGAACCTACAATTGACTGTCACATTCCTTCCTAGACCAGTGATAGCTATCTTCCTAGTTTCTGTTTCTCAATATGCCACTCGGAAGATAATTGGATCAAAGCTTACGGTGGTGTAGGAGCATTCTGAAACATTAATGGCCTAAGGGAGCACTTCAATCTCTGTTTCAGGGGGTGGAAAAATAGGGTGTTATTTATGAAATAGTAAAAGGAGAAAATGTCAGGTACTCAGTGTAACTCCTTTGCCTTTCTTTTTTCATGCCCTTCTTTCCACAAACTAGCTTAGCTGAATACTGAAAGCAAACTATCTGAGTTCTTTCCCTCTCGTTCCCTTTCTTCTTCCTTCCACATTCAGATGTGAGTGAGTTTTGTGTTTATAAATGACTATGGGAAGTATTAAAATCATATGTTCAGAGCAAGTCGTCCTGTACTGTTGATGTGTGAGAGATGCCATTTAAAAAAATCTCGGTAAGCTACAAACATATCAAGAATAAGAAACAGCAGCTCACCCTGGCTAATTATACACAGCTTCACACAGACACGTTTAGGATGAGTGAAGAGACTTCTTGACCACTGAGTGATTCCTTTGCATTGATAGCATTGATTCAAAGTCTTGTTTCTATGGTCATAAAGTTATTTTACTCCTGTTCTCATCTTTCCCCTTTTTATTACACAGTAGATACACATAATCTTCTCATCCTTTAGTTTATTTGGCAAAATTATCTTCTCAGCCTAAATCTGTGTTTTAGGCTTTCTCACTGGACCTGGGCATGGTCTGAGCACAGTGCTGTGTGTTTGCGGTTCATCACTTCCCTTGACCCTTAAGTGGAATTCAGGAGAGCTACTGGTCTGCAAGTAGAAAGAAATGCTTTTATCTTTTCCCTTGCTTTCACTAAGGGTGAAGAATCAAACTTTCTCTTTAACATCTATTGAATCTGGATCCCAGACCTTGAACCTAAAAGGATTGTGCTGACTCTCCACAGCCACTATAAAATGCTTCATCCTAGGAAAATATTTTAACTTTCAGAGGGTCAAAGGAGCTACAAGGAAATTATTAATATGATTCTGTTTCTATCCCTCCTACTATAGCTCCAGTGATAATTCCTCAATAGCAGACAACCAATAAACCTGGCCTCTCCTCTTTTCACCATCGGTTCATGTATAGAAAATCACAGATCTGTGGCTCTCACCACTCTAGCTGAATATCTGCTGAATCGGAAATTCAGGCACACAATTTCCAAGCTTCCAAACATGAATTCCCCCTGAAATGAATAAAACCTCCCATTAAGGATATTTATGAACTACAAGTCACAAGTATGTCGTTGGTCTTTGCTTCTAAATGATTATTATCTTATTAAACCACTTCTACAGTACACTTTTATCATGATGGGGCTCTGCCCTAAATCCCAACTTCACCTCTTCCACCCACTGATGAACTTAGTAGTACACAGAACTGTGGGAAAAGCCTGGTGTGACTGATATTTCCATACCTCCTCCATCCCCAGGATACAGATGGGTGGTTACCCCGAAACAAAGGATGCTGGCAACTCCAGCCCTGTGATTATGTAGATCACTGAGAGGTGAACTGGCGACTCCAGCCCCGTGATTATGTGGATCACTGAGAGGTGAACATATCTAGGATGAGATATGTTCAAATTCTTGTTTTTATGGTCATAAATTTAGTCTTCACAAAATATGAACCGTGGGCCTCTAATAAATCTGGCCTGTTATTGTCCAGCCATGTAAATTCTCCTACATAGTAACTTTCACATACACCAGTGCATTTTTTTCTCCACATCTTCCCTGAAGACTCTAAAGAAAAAGATTCAGATTTAGAGATATGGGCTCTAAATCTCTCTAAATTCAGAGATATGGGCTCTAGAACGAGACCTGTCATTCAGAAATTGTTGTTCTGAAATTGTTCTCCTTCAGAATTTTTCATAGTTGGAAATAAAATGAAGTGAGCCCATATGTGAGTTCCGCAAGATGCTAAGAAGAGCTCTCATGGAAAAAAAATGAAATTTTGCAAATAGCAATTCAACTCATCAAGTGCGACCATGATTCATGACCCTAGAACAATCTCATCTGGTAATCAGGAAGGAAAGTGAGAATCCTTGTTCTGTAAGGCCAGTGATAATGTGTAGAGTCGAAGTCAGGGATGGGAGGTTGTCTCCTGACACATCTCTTTCCTTGGAAGCAAGATTTTTTTTCCGTCCCGTGTCCTTCTCTCTATTACCACCAGCCCTATCCTGAAATCAAGCTAAAAGATACACTTACCAGAGGTAAGAAAGTTCTCCAAATGGGCCTGAGCCCTTCTCAGAAGTGGTGACAGAGGGGAGGACGGTGAGATTGTCTCATATCGAAGACGGTTACTTTCTCTCTGTTCTCATTCAACTGTCAGCTCAAAAGGGGAAGCGGATGTGAGAAAACACACACACACATCTGCACATGCATCTGCACTGTCCCCACCTCCTCGCTAGCCACATCCTCTGCTTTAGCGTAGGAGACAGAAGAACAAAGCATCTATTACCTGCAAGCTCGTAGGTAGGGAGCTCATCCTCTGAGAAAACTGCTGCTGTGTTTACCACACCTGGGGATGATGGGAACCTGGGAAAGTCTCCCTTCAATTACTTACAAGAAGTATCCACTCCTGCAGTCAAATGGAAAGGCGTTTGAAAATGAGACTTGTCTCTCCATAAAATCTATTCACAATTATCCCAGAGAAGAGGACTTCTCCCTACTTGGGATTTTTCATTACTTTCACATTCAGGTAAATTCCCAGAAGCTTCTGGGGTTTGAACTCAGGCCATCAGGCTTAGCAGACGTCTTCACTCACCGGCCACAGGTTTATTACTTAACACTTTCCTTATTATGCTTAAACCACTTCAGTTTTCCTTATCCTCGGAAAGAGTTGGACTTCTAAAGTCTATTACACCCAAGAGCTGGCTTCAGTTTGCCCTCTCCCAGTTTCAGGGAGCCTTGCTAAACTCTTGAAGAGTTCCCCTCTTTCACTTTCATCCCAGGTAGCATTTAGCACCACTGACCACGCCTCCACCATTGCTCCAGCCTCTCCTGTTGGGCTTTTTCTCTGTGTCTTTGAAGGTTCTCTATTCAGTCTAGCTATCCACTACACCTCTCTCCTGATTTTATTCTTTCTTTACAACATTATTTACTCTCTTAGTTACCTTTCCAGTCACTAGGATAAAAGAATTTGATGAAAGCACTTTAAGGAAAGAACTGAGGTTGGGTCACCAGTCCATCACAGTAGGAAAGTCACAGGAAGAGCTTGATGCAGTAGTGACATTGCATCTGTGGTCAAGAAAGAGAGAGCTACAAATGCTTATGCTCAACTCACTTTTTTTCTCTTTATACAGTCCAGGATCCCAGTCCAGGGAATGGTGCCACACACAGTGGGTGGGTCTTCCAACCTCAAAAACTTATCAAGGTAATCCCCCACAGCATGCCAAGAGGCTCATTTTCTAGGTGATTCCAAGTCTCATTAAACTGACAATTGAAATTAAGTATTACACCTACTTATAAATACTTACCGGAATACTCATTTTACAAAGCGCTCCTCTCATATGCTAAATCTAACTGCTTTCACATGCACATTCTCTTTTAATTTTAGGATTGTAGTGCGTTGGGTTTCTTTTTTTGCTATGGCCCCAAATTCCATTTCAAGCCCCAGTGGTGAATCCCCTGAAACAAGTTAAACACAGCATGGTAGGAAAAAGTCCAAGTGAAGTTGTTGCTCAAAAAATTAAGTTCTGGGGACATGATTTTCTTTTCATCTTTTATTTCCTTATTCTTTGACAATGTCATGTATTTATTCACTGTATCTGAATCACATCCATCCTTCATCTGCCACCCTCCAACTCTTAACAGGGCCACGCCATAACATCAACCTTCCAACTTCTTATTCTCCTTTTATCCTTTACTTTTAGATCACTAAGATCAAGTAGTGCCACACCCTAAGGGAAAGTGACTCTCTCTTTCATCAGTTAGCAACTGCTAAATAGCTCTCCATGTTGGAATTTTTACCTGGCTTGGTCGTGTCTATAGATCATTGCTGTACTGGGTTCATGTGTGCAACAGTCCAGGGAGCTGTATTTCATGCCATCCCTCCATATCCTCTGGTTATTATATTCCTTACCCCTTTGATGAAGTTCCCTGAGCTTTGGCACGGAGTTGACACAGATGTCCCATTCACAACTGAGCACTTGCAGTCCATTCATCTTGCACTCTGTACGGTAATGTATCTCTGCATTAACTACTACCAATTGGGAAGCTCTCTGACCAAAGTTGAGAGCAGCACCAATCTGCAAATAGGAAGCATTTGATAACTTAGTCCTTTAGGCAAATAGCATCACCCAAAATTCGCCCATAAGGCCTATGACTTACCTAGGCTGTGAGTGTTGACCATGTTTACAGCATCATGCATAAATTTCCTCCTGTGAAGAAAACTATCTAGAGAACAGATGATTAATTTCATAAATAGCCTTGCCACTATTGTACCAAATGAACACATCTGCCTGCCAGGTCAATATTGTATAATGCAGGGACCATCTCGGATAAGACCATTAATGCTTTATTTTCCTCCCATCAGCCTTTATAGAACCTTCCAGAATTATGAAAGCCAGCATCATCGAGATTCTGGGTCCATTTGATTGAGTTTTCTGCGTCTTGCCACTAAAGTGTGTGTTGTCTTCAGCAATAGAGCCTTACTGTATTGTTACAGTGGGTAAGTAAGAACAAAGGCAATTGCGTATGCTGTTTTGGGTACCTCTGGGGGCCTGCTGATAAATAAATCATATGGAAGTCAAATTTTAATATTTTTACATTTATTTATTTTTTTATTTAGTGTGTGTGCATGTGTGTGTACACATACGCTACGGCTCACATGTGAAGGTCAAAAGATAGTTTGTGGGAGTCAGTTTTCTCCTTGTAGCATGTGAGTTCTGAGGACCAAACTTAGGGCATGCCTGACCCTAAGCACCTTTTCTTACTGAGCCACCTCACTGGCTCTCTTGCAGATTATTTTATTAAATATATTACAAGGAAATGATAATTGTACTTCCTGTCTCTCGTCTCTTTAAACCTTCACCCTATCTCGTTCTTTTATAGCCAGGTATGAAAATGTCAAATAAATTACAAGATAGATGTTAAGTATCACAAAAAATAAAATTATAAATCTACTATAATTCCAGCATTTCCTGTTCTTCATTAATAGTTTTTTCATCTACAAATTATCTGTAAAATTTGAGGAATTCTTAAATTTAATTTAAGCTTTAAGTTTATAGAATTCATTATTTTCTTTAGATGTTGTATTTTACATGTTTTGGGTATGAAGATTAGCCATGTCAACTAGAAGTCTGGAAACATAAGAGGAAATTTTAGCTTTTACACAATTAGGATATTGATATTGGCATTTAGTGTCTGAAAGGCAAAGATAACTTTGAAAGCATGTAATTGTTCAGAATAAGAAATAATTATCCTGGCCAAAACCCCCAACATTTTGTGAACACTGATTGTATAGTTTCTGTGTTAGAAGATCAGCCTGTGGAGTGACAGTCCAGCTCTTCGTGGCTCTGCAGTCATGGGCATGCTAACATCTGTAGGCCTCAGCTTTCCTGGCTACAAAATGGGATGATCCTGAAGGAATAATTTCAAAGGTAGAGGGATGGGGCCACTTAAAATGGCCATTATGCCCATCTCAAAGAAAGTGCACAGTTATTACAGCTATTCTTAATGTTTCTAAAATCAAAATGCTTTCAATTTATTCAGCTATATTTCATTAAAAAGCCTTTTCACAAGCAATTTCTAGAGATATTGGTTAATAAAAAAGAAAATTATTACTTGCTTCTTCTACAAGAAGTTACTGAAACACGAAGATAAAGACTGCTTTCTGAAGTGTTTCTCCATGCTCGCCTTCTGACTCATTAGGCCTCTGCTCCCTCTGATACTCAAGCCTCCATCCTCTGACTTCACTGCTCATGTTCTTCACCCAGCTCATGAAAATATAGTCACTTGACATTTATGAAGTTGATGACATTCAAGATGTCAGCATTTTAAAAATATTTTTATTTTTCCTTCGTTTATAAACAAAAGCTCCTCTACTAACTGAAATAATAAAGTATGTATCATCTGTATGTATGCCTCAAGGGTTCGATGCTGCATCTTATGGCTGATTTGTCGTTCCAAGATGGCTTTCTTTATTCTTTATAGAATTTGGTAAAAGCTCAGAGTTGGATTAAGATACACCTGATTTCAATATGAGTATATGCCAATTACTTGATTTTATTTGATGTCAGGGTCCTCTTCTAACAAAGTGAAATAATCCACTAAGATTTTCTTGACTTTAAAATGTATAGATAGCACTGGTTGTGGTGGCGCACGCCGGTAAGATTTGCTGAAGGAGGCAGAAGCAGGAGGATCACGAGTTCAAGGCCAGCCTGGGCTACACATTTATAAAAAAACTATAGATAGCATCTACACCAATTTTTAAAAATTTAATACTTATAATGTGGTTTATTATGGAGAATTAAGATATTAAGTAAGATATTTGGCAAAACATATCATAAATGTAACAGAAATGTTTTCAAGACTCTTGTCCACTTAAGCCAAATATCCACCATTTTTGAATAATATCTGTGGGCAGTAACATTTGAACCATTCTGAGCTCAGACAGATGGGTGGGATCAGGCACAAGTCTGAAGCTGGAGAGCTAAGGCTCGTCTGGAAGGTTGCCCAGACCTGGGGCATAGCCAGGACAGCTGCCCAGAGAGGCTGCCCCATGATACAGAAGCTGCCGCTGACAGCCCTGCGCTGCCTTAGCAGCTGGGCCTCTCTGTCCAGGCCCAGATGTGTGACATCTGCTCCATTCAGAGCTGAGTTCCTATAATAAGAAAAAAAGCTCTTTTATGTAGGAGTCTGTTTCTTTAAACTGCTCATATGAGATGTTTAATGATTTGATTCCTACGTGTATCAAAGGACCAGAGTAGGAGGAGAGCCAGATATGGGGCTCCCGATTCTAATCTTATCACTTGGGAGGCAGAAGCATAAGGATGGCCAAGCACTACATAGTGACTCCCAGGCCAGCCTGGGCTGTAGCTGTGGATGGGGAGGAGGAAGAGTCGCAGCTCGTGAGGGGTTTCTTGCTAGGAGAAATATGTATGTCAAGGTACTGTAGTCCTTTACCATTCTGGGAGTGAAAGATCTTGAGAAGAGGGACCCTCTATTCTTGCCTGTCCCTTCTCCTGAATCCCTCTCTCAGTGCACACAAGTTCTTTCCTCTGTCTAGATGAATCTAAGTCCAGCAGAACTAACAAGATAGTCTTTCAGAAATCAGGACGATAAGTGCACTAACGCTGTGATCCTGGCTGCCTTCCAAGTGTCTGTGTATATGTGCACATACACACTCATGGGCACAAGCATCTGAAAGAGAAGCATTATCGCTTCAATATTATACAATACTATGATCGGATAAACTGGGAAAATACAAAGTTTTAAAAGGTCAAGAGTTTTTCTTTAAAGCTTAACCTCTTGGATATTTTCATAAACATATTTAGAATGTGTATCTTCAAGGAAGATGGAGCATTTCATTTTTCTGAATGACTTCCCATGTTTCTCTCTCTCTCTCTCTCTCTCTCTCTCTCTCGGTGTATGTGTATTCCTCAGGATATGTGTCAGAGAACAACTGTTAGGTTCTCTTCTGCCACCTTGTGGGATCTGGGAATCAAATTCAGGGCTTCAGGCCTGTGCATAGTGCTATAGTCACTCTGTCACTTCACCAACCCTGCTTTGTCTGTCCCCCACTCCCCTTTTTGAGGTAGGACTGAGAGTGTTAGTGTTGGAAAGTAGTCCCCTGCTTCGGTCTTCTCTGGATTAGGTGCTGGCATTTTTGTCTTTGACCATACTCACATGCAATATTTGATTGGACCATGTCTCTTCTGTCCAAGCCCCTTCAGCTTAGAAGCACTGGGCTTACAGAGATTCCAAATGAATTCAAAGGTGCTTCATTTCAAGCCCAAGGCCCTAGGTTGAGGTGTAAGTGGAAGTGCAGAGAAGGGCCATTTGGGGATTGAATAGTTAACTGAAAGCTTACCAAAAAAAAATCCATTTGGAGAAATTCATGGACTTCAATAGTTTCAAATCTGATCTCTCTACCTAGAAGAAAGCTTCTAGGAGGCTTGCTTTCTTACCACATAAGTGGTACAAAGTAACCACTCATGGGAGAGGAGGTGAGGGAGAAAGAAAAACAGGCTGTTCTGAGATCAAACAGTAACTAGAATTAAGCTTTAGAATTCAAACTTTCCTAGTCAGTTTGCGCTATGTTGAGTAGCAATTTATTCTGAGATAAA